>LOEQ01009082.1:155852-171342 GCA_001685075.1 Bramus lutescens | reverse complement strand
GAAAGAAATCCAAGAACATAAAATTAAAATATATGAATTTCCAGAAACAGATGACGAAGAAAAATATAAGCTGGTTAAGAAGACAAAGGATCGTTTACCTCTTGCTGTGGTAGGTAGTAATACTATCATCGAAGTTAATGGCAAAAGAGTCAGAGGAAGACAGTATCCTTGGGGTGTGGCAGAAGTTGAAAATGGTGAACATTGTGATTTTACAATTATAAGAAATATGTTGATAAGAACACACATGCAGGATTTGAAAGATGTTCCTAATAATGTAACACTATGAGAACTACAGAAGCAGAAAGCTAGCCGCAGTGACTTACAACGGCGCAGATAACAACAAGAATAAAGGGCAGCTTACTAAGAGCCCTCTGGCACAGATGGAATAAGAAAGAAGGGAACACATAGCCAAGATGACGAAGATGGAGATGGAAATGGAACAGGTGTTTGAGATGAAGGTCAAAGAAAAAGTTCAGAAACTGAAGGACTCTGAAGCCGAGCTCCAGCGGCGTCATGAGCAAATGAAAAAGAATTTAGAAGCACAACACAAAGAATTAGAGGAAAAACGTCGCCAGTTTGAAGAATAGAAAGCAAACTGGGAAGCTCATCAACGCATTTTAGAGCAGAAAAACCCTTCAAGAACCTTGGAAAAGAACAAGAAGAAAGGCAAGATCTTTTAAACTCTATTGACCAACAGTTATGTATTAGTTGCCAATATTCCAGCTTGGACATCAGTGTTTGTTGGATCCTTTTGACCAATTTGCACTAATTTTATCCATAATGATGGATTTAATAGCATGAAAAAAATATTTTTGTTGTTGTTCTCGAAGGAGACTAAGATGCCTTGAATTATCTAGGATTTTGTGTACTTTGAAATTAACAGCTCTGAGTACCTTTCTACATTTTCTTTTTTTCTTTTTTTAATATAAAAATATGTCTTCAGTTTAATGCAAGGAAACATTTTACTGTTGTACAATCATGCTCTGGTGGGTTGATTGTTTACAGAATATTCTAAAATAAAAGGACTCTGGAAGGTTTTCACTGAGGATAAATTGACATAATATGATGCAAATTATGCTTCTCTATGTTCCATTCGAAGCAGCCTATACAATAATGTATTTAGTCTAACACAGTGAACCCTATTTTTGACACTTCCGTTGTTTAAAAGTACACATGGAAAAAATCTATATGCTTACAGTGGACCTAGAGCTTTTTATACCAGCCCCTTTTGTTGTTTGTTTGTTTTGGATTCTTTAAATATATATCATTTAGTGCCCCTTTAGCCAGAATCTCATTACTGCTTCATTTTGGAATAACATTTAATTTAGATGTTTTTCACATATTGGCCCTGCTAAAATAGAATATAGTATCTTTCATATGGTTGGAACCAACGAGGAAACTTCCTTAACTTCCTTTTTGCACTTTCTGGTAAATAGCAGGAGGAAAAATGCATTTGTAGATCATTCCTAGGCAAATTGTGAAGCTAACGACCAACCTGTTTCTACATATACTCAGTCTTTTGTTTTCTAGAAATGGGAATCATGGCCTCTTGAAGAGAAAAAAAAAAAGTTACCATTCTGCATTTAGCTGTATCCATATATTGCATACATTATTTTTTGTTTGTATTGTAAAAAATTCACATAATAAACAATGTTGTGATGTAGCAAAAAAGAATTTAAATTTTTATGTAAGCTACAAGAGGAAAACTGTAATCATTGAACCACATTCAGTTACGAATGTTAGCAGATTTACTAATACATGGTTTGGTAAGACAGGCTCATTCATTCAATAGAACCTTTAACATCAGTAGTGTAAGCAATGACATCCTGGTTGAATAAGACACTCTCCCAAAGATAAAACCTGTACCAGGCATCACTATAAGGGCAAACCCTGTGGCTGGTCAGATCATAGGTGCCAGGGTGATAGTACAACTGTTATCCTGACAAATAGAAATAGAGTTAAAATGACTTCTTACCTCAGGAAAAGTGCAGCTCTTATCTCTCATCTGAGAAGTAACTTTTTGCAGTACATGGAGACTATCATAGCAATCTACAACTGGCCATTGTATAGTGAATAAGAGATTGCAGAATGTTCAAATGCAAATGAAGCAAATATACTTCACTCCTATACCTCAAGCTCTAGGGTCACTGTAGAAGACAGGGTGAGAAGAATGTACCAGCCATGTAAGTGGATGTGTACACGGATACATTATCTTCTAGTAACATAGCTGAAAATAGGAATTCACAGTGCACGAATGTCCAAAATCTGTGTAAGGCCAAACATGATTAGATTCTTATGTGGAAATCGGAGCTATGCAAGAAATACCACTTGTAGATGATGTGGGATTCCCCTCTCTATGCTAGGAAAATGCTTTATTACCATTGGTTAATAAAGAAGATGTTTTGGCCTATGGCAGGGCAGAATATAGCTAGGTGGGTTAAAAGACCAAAAATAGCAAATCTAATTAGGATGTAATGTAAGGTGAGTAGAGTAGAGAAGATGAATCTGTGAAGGGTTGAAGTGGATAAATATGAGTAAATTACATTTATAAAACTCTCTCTCAAGAAAATAAAATAAGTCTGCAGGCTTTTGTTACTTCATTTATAAATTTCTCCTGTTGGAATGTTTGCACACCCTTTTCATGTGGTTCAACTCTCAATATCTGGGAAAATTAACCAACTAAGATGTCTATCATTTGATAAATATGTAAGGAAATGTTATTAATTTACTCATTGGAGTATAACTAAATTGTGAAGAAAAACAAAATTATGAAAATTTCAGGTATTTGGAAAAAATATCAAATAACTAATGATCGTCATACAAAAGAAAAAAAAGGAAAAATGGGATTCCAGATGAATAATGCTGAAATCACTAAGAACACATTTGAAAACACATAGAGCTTTTTTTCTCCAACTAAAATTTCAGTTTGTTTTAATTCTTTCGTTTTTCACTAGGAAGTTGAATAGAAGGAAAAAAAAGATAAAGTCACCAATGCTTATGAAAATGCTTTAAAAATATCCAAAATAGAAGCACTCTAACAATGAATGAATTTTAACAAAAATATAGCCACCATCTATAACAGATAACAAGAAAGTGAAGAAAAATACGTCAATATCAGTAAAATTAAAGATTACCATGGCATTTTTATTAAAATCATTAGAATCAGTACATGAAATATGTGATTAAAAACACTGTATGAAATACAAGTATACATTCTATTCTGTATAGGTATAGTATGTTTGTATTCAAGCTTCTATAATTTATTTATAATAATAAAGCCTAAAATCTCTGTAGATTTAATTAAAGCATTGAGTGAATCACATGTGAAGACATTACTTTCAGTGGAGCACAGCAATCTGTGAGCACATTGCGTCAAATGAAAAAATGTCATCTCATGATGGAAATATTTATAAACATCAATGCAGCTTTAAAGGACTTTTTGAATATTATTTCATAAAATTGGTTTGCTGACATGAGTGGGGCATTGAATATAAAAACATTGTAAATTGAAGATTAAATCATTTTTCCAGTGAATAAAAGTGAAAGTTAAAGAGGTTTTTAGGTCCTTTAAAAGTTACTGGAATAGGTCAAAAGTTAGAGTTACTTCTCATTATCTCTATCTAAGCATATTTTGTTAGGGAAAAAGAAAATAATGAAGAAGTTGTTAAAGAATTTATTGTGTCTGTATGTTCAATGCATAAAAATGGAAAAAATATTAATGATTCAGTCAAGCTAAAATTATATCTCCTTGTTTCCTTGAATTTTTGAATGTTAATTTCATAAAATTCCATTTCATTATGTATATGAAATGATTTACATAGACTTGATTAATAAAATTAGGAAAACAAGTATTTATTTTTCAGAATACATACTAATATAAACTAATAGTCTTGTATGTTGAATTGGTCACAAATCAAATTTATGAAGAGATGATTGTTTCTTGTACTGATACATAATAAATGTATTTAGCCACTGTGTGGAGCTTCCAAAGCTTGGATAGGTCATTTTATACAACTTTTATTCATTTTAATATTACCTTTAAAAGTATTAAAGTCATATTTTGTATATTAAAAGGGACATTTCTCAATATGGATTATTCCTTATCATTTTCTTGTCTGCTATAAAGCACAGATTAAGTGATTTTCATCATTATAATATTTTCAAAAAATTTGATAGCTGTTACCTGTTATCCCTGACATTTTCGGTAAAAGTTCTCCTCTCTCCTGTCCATTATCTTCCATGAAATAATTTGAAGTCACTTAATAGAATATTTTCACTCCATATAAAAATTCTAGCTTATCTGTAATTACTTACTTAAAGTGATTTCTGTTAATTGAGTAATATCCCACTAAGATTTAGAGATTCAATAGAGAATGCTAATGCTAAGGCTAGATTTCTTATTGATATACCTATAATTTACTAGAAGAAGTTATTTTATGTTAACTAGTTAGATTATTCATTCAATTATTTTAATAAGGTCAAATTTAATTTCAAATTGTTTCATCAAAACACTAAATTACCTAAAGAAGTTTAGTTTTTATTTTGTATAATTGAAAACTTCCCATAATTTCTTGGAAAGAATTGATAATTATCTATCTGATAACTATTTAATTTCCCATATTTGAGAAAGTATAAGAAGTTGATTCCGTATAATGAAGGAAGTTTTCATGTGTATGATGGTTTGCTTTTGTAGAGGAGGTGTGCTTATTTTTGAGTTCAGTAAAGATGCTTGCATGGATATATCTTAGAGAAAAATCATTGATTTCAGAGGAAGAAAAATCATTAATGACAATATCAAAAATTAATTTAACAACTAGGTATATTTTGTTTGATTACATTAGAAAAACTTTGTTTTGTGAAGTAGAAAGCAGAAGGAGTATTTCAATTTTAAATTAACTTAAAATTAAGGTAATATAATATTCAACTTACATAAACACTTAACCAACTCTTTGTCTCAGTAATTCTTTGTGTCGTTTTCTTTGTTTCTATTTTGTTGATTTCAGCTCTCAATTTGATTTTTTTCTAAAGAAATAATCAAAGAAATAAAGGAAGAAATTAAAGATTTCCTAATATAAAATGAAAATGACCACACAACATACTCAAATTTATGGGACACAATGAAAGCAGTGTTAAGAAAAAAAGTTCATAGCACTAAATGCCTACATAAAGAAGCTGGAAAAATTCCACATTAGAGATTAACAGAACATTTGAAAACTTTAGAACGAAAAGAAGCAAACTGACCCAAGAGAACTAGACTGCAGGAAATAATCAAATTGAGAGATTAAACCCCCTACTTATGAAACCAAACCTCAGAGTACTAGTTAGGTAGGACCTGTGGAAAGATACAGTAAGAAATCTCTCCATCTTAATAACTTATTTTGAACATACACTTTTGTGGAGAATGAGACAGTATTAATTTGTTTGTCAGTTTTTTTAAAAGTCTTAGGACACTTCCCAAAGTGGATACACATCATGATATAACCATTAATAGTGAATGAGAGATTGTTTATCATAGCCATTCTGAGTAGAGGAAGATGAAATTGTAGTTTGAATTTTTATTTTCCCAATTGCGAAAGATAACAGACACTTTTTGATGTATTTCTTAACCATTTTATTTCTTTTATTGAGAACCTTCTGTTTAAAACAACAGCACATTTGTTGTTGTGTTTCTTTTTGTATTTGGGTTCTTAATAAACTGTAAGATATACAACTGGAGAAAATTAGCTTCTGTGGGTTTCTTCTTCACTCAGCTGATTGCTTCTTTAGCTCTTGAGAGACTAGAATTTTGTCCCACTTGTCAATTCATAGACAAATGGGGTGCTGTTTTTAAAAATATATTTTAGGTTAGTGCAAATATTTTCTTATAGAACTTTTAGTGTTTCTGGTTTTATATTGAGGTCTTTAATCCACTTGTATCTAATATTTGTACAAGTTGATAGATATGAGATTAATTTTGTTTAATTAATTTGTAAAATTAATTTGTTTGCATAAGGACATCAAAGTTAACAAACATCTTTAATTGTTAATGCTATCTTTTTTTAAGTGTGTGTATTTTTTGCTCCTTTGGTAAATAGCATATGGATATATATATATATACAGATATTTGGGTCTTCTATAATTTTTCATTGGTCTACATGTATGTTTCTTTACAGATACCATATTATTTTTCTAATACTATGGCTCTATAATGTGTCTTGATGTCTGGAAATGCTATTCTTCCAATAAGTTGTGGGGTTTTTTTTGTATTGTTTTTCTTATAGGAACACTATGGCAATTTCATCTCTTTCCAACTTCTGTAAAACTTGGGGGATTTTTTTCCTTTGTCTGTAAAAATATTTACGTATTTTGATTGATATTGCATGGACTCTACAAATTGTTTTCCATAAGGTGTCTATTTTCATAATATTAATTTCACTGATCCATGCATTCAGACATCTTTCCATTTTTAGGGTCTTTCTCAAACTTTTATTTCTTTCAAAGTTTTGAAGCTGTTATTGTAGAGGTGTTTTATCTCCTTGCTTAAATTTATTATAAAATAATTTATTTGGTATGGTGTTACTATAAATTTTATTTTCTGAACAACTAACAACAGAAAGGAAACATAGACAGATAAAGTTTCTTTGAATGGATAAGTAGTTATTAAAAATGCAATAGGATGGAATACTAATTATTTGTAAAGTAAATAAAATCATGAAATTTGAGGGTAAATGGATAGTCCTACAAAATTACATTGAGAGAAGTAATCCATAATCAGATAAACAAACCCCATACATCATAACTTGAATATAATTGGCGTCCTGAAGGGAGTGGCACTATCAGGACATGTGACTTTGTTGGAGTGGATATGGTCTTGTTATTGTATGAAGTGTCTCACTGTGCAGGTGAGCTCTGCAGTTTTCTATGCTCAGGATACCACCCAGTGTCCAGTCCATTTTGTGTTGGTTCCAAGACGTAGGACTCTGTAGACAGAATTTTCTGTATTTCCTGGTGCCAGAAAGGCTGATATCAATTATAAACTGTTTGGCCTTTTAACTCAAACTTATTATTAACTAGCTCTTCTACCTTAAATTAGCCCATAATTCGTGTTTACATTTAGCCATGTGGGCTTGGTACCTTTTCTTAATAAGGCATTCTCATCTTGGTTCCTCTGCATCTGGCTGGTAAATGACTATCTTCCGTTCTTCTTCCCAGAATTCTCTGAATCTGATCAGCCCCCTATAATTCCTGCCTGACTACTGGTAAATCAGGGTTTTGTTAAACAAATATGAGTAATAAATCTTAACAGTATACAAGAGTATTATTCCACAGCAGAACTCTGAGCTACAATGTATGTCTAAGCACAGCAATCCTTCTTGCCTTGATGATAATAAACCAAACTTATAAAACTGTAAGTGAGCCCGTTTAATTAATTTTTTGTTACTTTATAAGAGTTGCCATGGTCATAGTGTCTCTTTACAGGAATAGAAACCCTTACTAAAATAGAATATGGTACTAGCAACATGGATTATTTCCATGACAGGCCTGACCATGATTTTGCTTGCAGGAATTTGGACTTTGGTACCTTGTGTTATGAATGCAGTAGAATTTTAATGGGCTATACTAGTAAGAGCATGAAAAATAATGGTGCTGAATTTTATTTGTTGAATTGTGAGATTCAAGAGGTTTTAGAGGATAATAATGCTGCTATGTGGCCTAGAGACTTGCCTTGTGATATTTTGGTAAGAAAATGGCTGCTTTTTCCCTTGTCCAAAAAGTCTGTCTAAAAATGAAGTGAAGAGTTTTAGATTAATTCTACTTGCAAAGGAAATATCAAAACAGCCTAGTATAGACTCTGTTTTGTATTTACTAATGTTAAAGCTAGTGAAGATTCTCTAATGAAAAAAAAGCAAGTGTAGCCAGAAAAAAAATATCTGTGGAGTAAAAGAGCACCAGGATGTGGATTGGAGCTAAGTCCTGTGTTCATAGAAAAACAGATTAAGAAACTGAGTAAAGGAAGTGGTGAATTTAGGATAAGATGCTACACAGATAAATTTACTATTTGTGAAAGAGAATTTAGGAAAGGCTTAAACCAGGATGTGGTGGTGGTTCATGCATTTAATCCCAGCACTTGGGAGACAAAGACTAGCCAGTCTCTGAGTTCAAGGGCAGACTGGTCTACAGAGCAGGATTCATGAAATCATGTTTAGGAAGTGAAGGAAAGAAAGCTGGTTAAGATGTATTTGAATGAGGGGTCATATTCCATGCCCAACAAGCAGCAGAACTTGGCACATGGTTTTGGCTTTAGTGTTCAAGATAACAGGAAACTGTTACAGAATAAAGCTGATGAGAATAGAAAAGTGTCATGGGTGTTCCTGAATGGAGGATTAGTAGAGATGCCATTTCATAAAACTGAATTTCTAGGCAAGCCTAGATTGCCTTGAAGAACATTAGTTATTAGAAATTCTGGAGTCATTTGTTAACTGCTGAAAGGATATAGAGCCCACCCAAGAAATGAAAGTATGTTCAGTTAACAAAGCTGAACAGAGTTGGATATCTGAAGAATGTTTTGACATTGGATAAGGAGATATAGGAGTTTGGAATTTTCCCAACTGGGTTCTGGTCTTGCTTTCTTCCAATATTTCCTCACTGTGCCTCTTACCTACATTTTGGAATGGCAATGTATGTCCTGTGTTATTATATGTTGAAAGTATGTGATCTGTTTTATTTTTATTTGACAAGGAATTACATTTAAGAGATTACCTGAATCATAGAAAAGACTTTGAACTTTGGACTTTTGAACATTGTTGAGACTGTAATAGATTTTAGAGAGATTTGAAGTTGGACTAAATGCATTTTGCATTATGATGTTGTCACTTGCTTATTGAGGCCAGGAATTGGAATGTGGTAGTTTGAATGTATGAAGAGTGGCTTTGTTGAGTAAGTATGGCCTTGTTGGAAGGATTATGTCACTGAAAGGGTAGGCTTTGAACTTTTCTATATGAAGGATATGGACCAATGTCTTCGTTGACATCCTGTTGCCTGCAAGAAATAGGTCCATCAGCTACTACTCCAGCACCGTTTCAATCTACATGAATACATGTTTCTACCATGATGATAATAGACTGAATCTCCCAAAGTGTAAGTCAGGCAACCTTAATTAAAGTTTTTAGTTTATAAGCATTGTCACGGTCTAGGTGTCTCTTTACAGCAATAGAAACCCTAAGACACCATATATTCTCTTTCATTTGTGCCTCCTAATTTTCAGATGTGAGTATACAACACGAAGTTACTACAAAAACGAAGAAAATAAAATGGGATCATAGGTAGTGGTAGGAGCATGGACAGAGTTTGAGAAGGCAATAACAGAATATAGATAATATGTGGAAATTAAAATATTGAGAGGCCTGTCTAACTGGAAAGGTATGTGGTTTGTTGCAGTCAGAGGGATACAGAGGGATAAAAGCAAATAACACTTAGGTCACTTGCCCAAACCTTAAAAATTCATACAATTTTATATTTATCTAAAATCATGCTTTCTATCTATATATAATTATATAGAATTATCTACCCTCTCTGCATATATATGTACTTGTACATATATATATGCATGTATATGTATATATGTATACACATATAGAAAATTATATGTGGATGCTATGCTACCTTTCTATAATTCTCCCACAAGAAATATGGTGTATAACATAGATCCTAGTAACAGGCACAAGAAATCACATTTTAAATTGTTGGTTAAGGTAGACTAAGTTCTTCCTTAAATATATGCATGGTTGAAACAGTTTCTCAGAGCTTGAAGGTAATCCTCTGCTGCTGAAGTCCCTACCCATTAATGACTTAGGATGCATGCTTCAGTCTCAGTATCTCTTTAATTTTTCTTGTGTTGTCTTTTTTCCACAAGTACATGCACTCCAATCCATCCTCAGCTCCTTTTGTTTTCAACAAGATCTCCTCTAGTCATCTAATTCATAAGGAAAGTGCCCCCAGAATGTTCTATCTCAGCTACATATTTTTACTTTTTTATGCTTTTTCGTCCATATATTTTTAACATATTGCATTACAAGTAAGTGCATTGAAAAGGAAGGCTTTTATGTGTCTCTTCATTTACCTTTTAAATATATGAATTATAAAGATTGCTTTCTAAACCTGAAATGATTATAAAAGATTATGGTAAATGAATGGCTGAGAATTATTTTCAAAAACAAACAATGATACTAGTTTTATGAATGAATGTCTCCTTGTTTTGAAATACATGAATGTGTTTTAAAAGTCTTTAGTTCATTTGATCTGGTAAGAATATATGAATTTACTTATATATTTATTTTGCCCTTGATACTATCTCATAGATTTCATAAAACAAATGAACAAGGCTATAACTAAAAAGCACTTTTGCTAGAATGCGACAGTAACAGACGAAATAACTACACTGTGCTGAACCCTCCTCTGAGAAAAATATGTTTCCTGTGCTAATTGACAGGTCTGACCTTTGACAGTCAGTAACTTACTGATTCAAATAAATGATCAATACGGTTGACTTGTTAAAATGTTTGAGACTCTGTGTTACACACTTCGCTACATATTTTCGAAACCTTAGGGAAAACAAAGTTGTTGAAGCCTCAAATTTGATTTTTAACAGAATACCCTTCAAATTCTTGGTTACTTGTACAGGCTTCCCTGAATTTAGTTCTCCTAATTAACTCTGACTTATTTTACATATCAATCCACAGCCCTTTCACAAAGAAGAAATAAAAATATGAATCTCTTAAAGGCCAAGAAATGGCATTATAAAAATGCCTTGAGAGTCATAAAGATAACTTGTGGTGCAATGCTGAAAACCGGTGAAGCTTTTGAAAGAAAAAGATCCACATTGCTCATTCACTGACAAGATATGGTAAACACAGAATGTGAATATGTTAGTTGCAAACTCTCTTCCCCACTCTAAGTTTACCCCAATCATTGAAGTCAATATGGAGCCAAAGAAGCTGGAAGATTATTTTTTTTATTTTACTCATTCTGAATCCTTATAGCCTATTACATAAAGATCTTTTACATTTCATTAATCCAAAGATAAAGCATGTCACCTTCAGTTAGCAGAAAAAAATATTGAATACCAAAAATTACACATAACGAAATTAATTGAAATAATAATAATCATTAAATATTACATTTAATAGATATTTAATTATGCCTGAAAATTTGCTAAAAGTCCAATTTAGAATTTTTATTCACCCATAAAGAATTATAATTATTTAAAAATTATTTTAAAGTAGAAACATTTGCATATTTGTAATATTAAGTGTTAATGGCTTTTTGAAACATAATAAATAAAACAAATTTTGTCAAATGATCTTGTCTATTTCAACTTTCCAATAGGATCTATATATGTTAACCCAGGGTTCAATATATTACTTAGCTTCTTTAGGATCATGAACTATAGGCTCAATATCCTTTGTTTATAGTTAATATTCACTTATGTGTGACTACATACCATATTCATCTTTTTAGGTCTCGGTTACCTCACTTAGGGTTGTGTTTCCTACTTTCATCCATTTGCATGCGTAATTCAAGATGTTGCACTTTTTAGAGCTGAGTAATACTCTAATGTGTAAGTGTGCCACATTTTCTTTATCCATTCTTCAGTTGAGGGGCATCTAGGTTGTTTCCAGGTTCTGGCTATTACAAATCATGCTGTGATGAAAATAGATGAACAAATGCCTTTGTAGTATGATTGAGCATCTTTTGGGTATATATACCCAAGAATGATGTTGCTCAATCCTGAGGTAGGTTGCTTCCCAATTTCTGAGAAACCACCATACTGATTTCCAATGTGACTGTACGAATTTGCATTCCCACCAGCAATAGATGAGTGTTCCCCTTACTCCATATCCTCTCCAGCATAGGCTATCATTGGTGTTTTTGATCTTAACCATTTTGTCAGGTATAAGATGATATTTTAGAGTTGTTTTGATTTGCATTTCCCTGATGGCTAAGGTGTTGAACATTTCCTTAAGTATCTTTTAGCCATTTGAGAATCTTCTATTGAGAATTCTCTGATTATTTCTGTACAAATTTTTTAATTGGATTATTTAGAGATTTGTTGTCTAATTTCTTGAGTTCTTTGTATATTATGGAGTTCAGTCCTTTGTTTGATGTGGGGTTAGTGAAGATGTTTTCCCATTCATTAGGCTGCCTTTTTATCTTATTAACTATGTCCTTTGCTTTACAGGAGCTTCTCAGTTGCAAGAGATTCCATTTATTTATTGTTGTTGAAAGTGTCTGTAATACTAGGGATATATTTAGGAAGTGGTGCCCATGAATTGAAGATTAAAGTCTACTTCCCTCTTTCTCCTCTATCAGGTTCAGATTTATATTGAGGTCTTTAATCCAATTGGACTTGAGTTTTGTGCATGGGGATGTGTATGGATCTATTTTCACACTTCTACATGTGGACATGCAATTATGCTGGCATCATTTGTTGAAGATGCTTTTCCATTGTAAAATTTTAGATTCTTTGTCAAAAATCAGGTGTTCATAGGTGTGTAGATTAATAATCCAGGTCTTTGATTTAATTCCATTGGTCAACTTTCCTGTTTTTATGCCAAGCTGTTTTCATTACTGTACCTCTCTCTGATCCCTCCAGAAGTTCCTTCATTGTACAGGATTGTTTTGGCTATCTTGGGTTTTTTATTTGTTTGTTTGTTTGTTTTTCCACATGAAGTTAATTATTGTTTGTTCAAGGTCTGTGAAGAATTGTGTTGTTATTTTGACAGGGGATTGCATTGAATCTATACATTGTTTTAGGTACGAATCCCATTTTTACTATGTTGATCCTACCTATGCAAGAGCATGGAAGATCATTCCATTTTCTTGTATCTTCTTCAATTTCTTTCTTGTCAAATAAGTTTTTCACTTCTTTGGTTGGTTTTGCTACAGGATATTTTGTGTTATTTGTGGCTATTCTAAAAGGTAATGTTTCTCTGATTTCCCTGTCAGCTTCGTTATCATGTGTACATAGGAGGGCTAGTGATTTTTTTTTTTGAATGGATCTTGTATCTTGCCACATCACAGAAGGTATTCTAGAGTGTATTGACAAATCAGTACTTGTTTATTTGCAAAATATTATGAATTTTTTATTCTTTTTTAAAAATAACTTTATTCATGTACATACTACAGACATAGTTAAAATAAACAAAAATATTTTATATTAAAACAATTTCTTTTATAGAGTTAAAATTTCAGTATATATAATCTATTTAAATTCTATTTCTAGGAGTAGAACCCTGACATCATATGAGCCAGGTAAGCTCTCTACCAATTTAGTTACATCATTGGTCCTACATGGTCTTTTACTAGTATTTACTTATTATAAATGACCACTTGCTAGTTACAGTGATTTAAGTTTCTAAGAATCTGTCTAAAACTGATGGAATTATTTCATTTTGACATTTATCTGCATGATATAAGACATATTGGCCATCTATACTCAAACCAAGTAGCACATAGTAACAAAAACAAAGTTGTCAAAAGTCATTTTTCTTCCATTTCAGCTTCTTAGTAAATACATTTCAACCCCTTCACACCTCAGGAGCAATTTTAAGAAGGTTGTAATTCTAATTCATACTTATTAATTTAGAATGGCTATTTAGTCTTGTGGTAATCAAGTACACTATTTTTATATGCCAGGGATGTCAAAACAGGGTTTCTAATATTACTAAAGTCATGTTCAGACAGCAGCTTGTAGAGAAACAATAACTGAACATATTTAAAAATCCACTCCATGTACTGAACAGATTTGAATGTCTGCTGTGTTTAAGGTCCACTGGGTTGTGAAATGGCTGTTTCGTTCACACAGATGTTAATATCTTCAGGCTCTTCAATAGCTCAGCATCTTCTCATTTACATATCTGCAGTAAGTGTGGTGCTCATACTGCTATATGTTGCTGGGTTTTGTTATAATAGACCATGTTAAAGACTAAATATGAATGAGTGTAATTACATCTCATTAAGGCTTAGGAAGAAAAATAACAAGGAACATAGCAATAGGTATTCAGTCACCAGTGCTTCTTTGACTCTTTTGCTGTTTAAATACCTGCAGCTGATGAATACAAATTACTTTTGGAAATGTAGATTAGAAAGTTTTCCATTTTATCTATTTTCTATGTATAAAGAGTATTAAATGGATGAATTGGACTATTGATATTATGAGAATTTAATTTTACTTTCAAAGAAATCAAACTGCATTTCTTATTGGTAGAGTGCATTTCATGTGACTCTGGGATGCAGTTCTAAAATTACCTACAGTCACTTGATTGATTAAGTGGGAAATACAAGGTTTATAGATAAAAAAGACATAGCAGAGTTTCCTCTACTTCATTCACTGCTTAACACTCTTATTTTACAATTAAACTGTTGCTTTCACATGTATAGTCATCTTTCTGTGACAATGGCTCTCATCCAAGCAAATAAGTACAAGGACCAAGAAACACTGCTTCATTGAATAAGCAAGGAATGAATAAACATTCATTGCTCCATTGTTTAGCCTCATAGAGAGTAGTAAAGACTATTTATGTTGACTTTAACTTTAGAGAAATATGTTAAGTGAACTTTATAGCCCATTTGATACATTAATTGATTTTCAGTGACTTGAGAGTATTTCCCAATTCAACTTTTTAATATTGACCTAATGAGTAATTCTTTCAGAATATTTCATATGCTTTTGGTTTTAAAATTAACTAGTGTTGATTCATTCTTCCATATTTTTATAGGTCTTGGAGGGAATGGTCCTTTATTAGGTTTTCATGAGTATATAAAGACAACAACTAGTCCTTAAATTAAGTACAAAGAAAATTGCTAAATAAGCAGAACAATTAGGTTGCCAGTTGACAAGCCAAAGTGGACACGGAATATCATAAGTTCTCAACCTTGCATAAAAACTGCAGGCAACAGTGGCATACTGAGTTTGGGAAGAATATCCTTTTTCATGGAAGAGCACATAAATTGGTTACCAAATACCAAGTGGTCAGCCCACAAAACATTCATACGAGTAACATTATACTGATTAAATAGGTTGTATTTAGGAATGTATCTGTATTTATAAACACAAACTTGTACAAATACATACATAAATACACACATATTTGTGTGGGCATTAAAATTGATTAGTGAACCTGGCTTCCCTGCTCATGTTCTCTCTCCTTCTGCTACTTATTTCAACCTTGGGAGCTCAGTCCAGTGCTCCAATGTGGGTCTCTGTCTCTATCTCCATCCATCGCCAGAAGAAGGTTCTATGGTGATGTGCAAGATATCCATCAGTGTGGCCATAGGATGGGGCCAGTTCAGGCACCCTCTCCTCAGCTGCCCAAGGAACAGGCTGAGGATCTCCTTGGATACCTGGGAACCCCTCTAGAGTCAAGTCTCTTTCCCAACCCTAAAATAGCTCCCTTAATTAAGATATATACTTCCCTGCTCCCATATTCACCCACCCCAATCCCAACCATCC
>LOEQ01009082.1:102449-123613 GCA_001685075.1 Bramus lutescens | reverse complement strand
TAATAAATATCCAATTCTATTCCATACAATGTGCCTGCCTCCCACCCACGCGCCTGACCGCTGCTCGCTGCCGGGACTCTGCACCTTCTGGGGACTCAGCCAGCATTTTTAAAAAGTCATAAAAACAAGTTTCCTAAAAATGAATATTTGAAGACTCTGGGTGTCAAAACTAAGAAATGTAGACAAGAAAAAAGCTGACTGAACTCGGTCTAGTTCAGGGCATGTGTGACCCCCATCTTAGTCACTATCACAGACTCTCAGAAGACTTCACAGTAGCTGACACACAATGTCAGATGGAATATGAAAAGTCCATGCTGTGAATCAGTGAAAGTCACAGCAAAGAAACTAAATGATCATAAAGAACAAAGAAGAGCAGGCAAAAATACGTAGAAATCTGGGTCCTTGACCCTGGAAGCTGAATTGTATTGTATTGTATTGTATTTTCACAAATATTTAGAACCTGTTAAGATGAGTGTCATTTTTATGTATATATCCATGGCAATACTTGGTACCGTAAATGATATAAGGGTATCTCTGTCTCTAAATGTGTAAAATGGTGTGTGTGCTTATAAATTTATTTCTTTGGGATAAATGTATTTTCTTTCTTTTAAATTTATTTTATTGTGAAGCTCATGATCATAAGATAATTGCAGGGCAAGATCAGAGATTTGCATCTTAAATCTTTTCATTCTAATATGCTGCCCTCTATCCTCCACTTTCTCTTAAAAAAATCAAAATATTGTCCAGTACCGCTGTAAATACTAAACGTAAAAAAGAACAAGCATGTTAGAATTCTTAGTGCTCCATTAACAATTGTCATTCAGAGTTCTTCATCGAAATGCATGAAGAGTTAGATTTGCCCTTTCTCTGATGCCTTCTTAGTCTTCTGTTCTTTTGCTGCCTTGGGCTCCTGTTTTGAATTGTTATCCTGCTCCAGATCTTTCTTCTTCATAGACTACCCTGCGCATGTAACATTGAGAGCATTTATCATTCGCTTTCATGATCTTTACTCCTTATCTCTTATTGTGACGGTTTTGTTTTGCTTGTTTCTTTTAGCTCCACAGCTTTCAGAGGCATAGCCTGCATTTTAATTAATTTCTAAATTCCTACGGCCAAGCACAGTGACATGTAAAAAGTAAGAATGTGTCTGTATTTAAAGAAAGCTGTGGTTTTATAGATAAGCTTTAGATTTTTCCCTTCTATCAGTTTCAGTACACTACCTCATCCCAAGGGCATACAGTCAATTAGTCTTCAAAGTATACCTAATATATCCAGAGAGATGAAAAATTTATATCTTGCACAAATTAAATATAATTTAAAAAGTGCATTATATGGCATGGCATTGCAGGTAATTTATTTCATTCGCAAATACTATCTGAATTATTTTCTTTCTGAAAATGCAATTCTATATAGATGTCATGCCAAATACCACTTATCTCAAGCATAAATCGCACTTTTTTTCATTTTTCCATTTCTTATCAAAATGGTCACTCTGTTTCATTTAAACTCTTGGTGGGTCATTCAGCTTTTACCTGTGATGCTTTCATTTCCTGCTGTCCAAAATGAAACATCTCTTCCAACTATAACTGACAAGATGCACATTCCTAGTGGGATTTATTTCTTTCATCTTGTTCTTTCTTATACCCTTATCTTTCTTTCCCTTTTTCTTTCCTTTCAGTGATAAGGTTTCTCTATTTGCTTCTTGTGCTCAGCTTTTCTCTTGTTTTTCATTTATCAGCTTCCAGGTTTTTAATTGATATATCCCACATATTTATCTCTCTATCTCAGTGTATACTCTTATTCTTTATTCCTAATAGGTTTTCCTAATATTTTACAATGAACTCAATTAATTAGGTTAGTGTTTCTGTTTATTATAGTCTTTCTCAAATATCTTCATGTCAAGTTCCTTGCCTTATAATCGTCTATCATTTTGTTCCATTCTAATCACTTTTATTTTTTTACATTTGTTAATTTAAGCACTCCATGGGTTTCCATATGTAACTAACACTGCATTACTTTTTGTATTAGTATAGTAACCATACAAAATCATTTATTTTCATATGCTTTGGCCATCAACAATTTTCATTCTTGTTGGAAAATTTTAATATAATTTGAAGATTTTTCATGTTTTATAAAAAGCTATGCAATCAGGTCATTGCTTCTAGAACCTGATATTCTCCTAAAACAATAAGAGAAGTTCTGAGACCTTAATTTCAGAATTATGGAACAAATGAGCACATGATGTATCTATCTTTGAATAGGAAACCAAAATAAACAAGGTACTTATTCTATCCAACCATATATATATANATTATTCCTAAATACTTTGAATAGTTTTATTCCTATATATTCATATTCACACATATATACATGTGTGTGTATGTGTGCATATATTCAATCATTCCTATATATTCATGCTATTTCATGCTATTCTCTGGTTCCCCAAAGAAGTTTCTTTATTTATCTCAGTTTATATCTTAGTCTCTTCCAGGAACTGTAGAATAAAATGAACTAATTCATGTGGCAAGGTCCCGGAGAATCTGATCCATTTTTGGCAAGGATAAATGGATAATTCTGATCATTAACCGAGTGCGGAGGTCCAAAAATGTGAGCCTACTGCCACCTTGTCTGATGGTCAGAGAGTCTGGAGGTTGCACAAAATGGTTGACAAGTATAGATTCAGTTTCTGATCCAGGATATGATTACATTGTTATTTTGATATTAAGACAGCTCATGCAAGTAGATCTATTCCATCCTCACAGATGGTCAGGATATGCAAGCATACTTCTGCTCCTTCTTTTGTAATAGGAGGTTACCTGGGGAGTGGCTTGCTGTAGAGTGGTTTCACTGCCTAAACCACAGAATGCTAATGACTTGATGTCTCAAAGTGTTAAAACAATTAACTGTTCAAGTTGTCTTTGATATCATGTTAAAGAAGTCTTTTGTTGCCTTCTTCCCCATAAAAGCGTATGGAAAATTAAACATGAAAAATTTCAGTATTCACTAGAATGTTCTCCTGGTAATATTCTATGGATCCTGTTTTATTATTTTTCACTTGTCTTCATATTCTTTGCTTATATTTCTAAATTCCTAGCCCGCTGCCCTGATAAGAGGAGTTTTTGTTGAGGCTGGTCCATAATACCCTAGGGGTACATGTGATACCTGTTCTCTTTGCTTTCTTTGCACTTATAATAATGCTGGATGCCTCTAGTTTCACTTACTCAGAGTTATTGATAAAATGGCTATTGCAAAAGGAAACATCTGCCTGATGACTCTTCTTTGGGTAAGCCACAGAGGATGTTGTTAAAAATGTAAAGTGGACCTGATTCAGCCCCTAAAGGCTTTGATGTTTTAGGTATGACAATAAAATCAGGCTTTTAAGATGCTGTCTTTCTAATGCACCCTGTGACCTGCTTGAAATCGTACCAGATGCTCATGACAGTATTTATTTACATAACTGTTCTGGAGAGAATGATTTTAACCACAAGAGCACTGGAGATATGTTAATAAATAGATGGTATCAGGAGTTAATGGGGATAGTCTAGGAACAAAGAATGAAGCAGAATCATAGAAACACACAATGCCCTCATTTCTAATTGATGTACCAATACTGTAGGAAGCTGTGAGGAAGGGGCTCTGAGAACAAGGTATAAGGAACACCAACTATTAAAAGCAAGCCTTTTAGTTATGGAACTTATAGGATGATAAGAAAAAGCCTGGTATACCCCTCTCATAAGAGATAGAGTAGCATAGAATAAAAAGAATTGCTTCAGTCTTGACTAATAAGTTGATTTGTGAGAAATTTGATTTTACCAGAGGTAAACATTGACCATTAAAGGCAATTTTTTTTTATTTGCCTGATGCTATAACTGCAAAAGATGCCAACTAGACACACTCTTCTACCTGTAGATGTGCCTTGTGAGAAAACTTCCTTTTTTTGCTAGCAATTCTGCTCATGATCTTACATTGGAGCTATGAATCAAGTAGGTAATGGTTACTGATGGGAAAGCTGGGGGACTGAAGAAGAATGAGGTAAAAGAATAAATTTTCAATTATTGTAACCATAATTAGATGCACAAATAAACAAATTTAGTGAGAAATCTGTTCATGCAAACTATTGAAAACTTAATAAATAAAAGTAGCCCAGGCTATTCAGGGCGACTTGTTTGAATCAGACGGTAACAGTTTTTTTTCCTGAGCTGACTTCTCACATATGAACCAGTTCATCAGACCTATTTGGATCAAGACTCCCAACATCTAAGAAACATTCCTAATGAAATTGAAAATTTTACATTATTATAATACATTTACAAATATATGTATGTTATTCTAAATATGTAAGAAAATTATGTAACACATAAATTATACTTGGTTGCAGTAGAATAATGAATAAGTTATGACTTCAAAACCTGATCCTACATAGCTTTATTCCTAAAAAGAAACAATGATATCTGTGCATTTAACTCAGACAGTGGGGCAGGCAAGGATGCAGGCTATACTCCTGTGCTGGAAACACTCTATAGAGGCAGGCAGTCTGCTGAACTATGACTCGTATTAATAAAATCAAACCCTCAATTACATTATATGTTCAAAAATTACAATCTTTTTGTCATTGAAACTTATCCTAATTTAAGTATATTTTATACCATCTTACTCATATATCTAAAATTGTTAAAAACTACTGCTAATTAAAATATGACTAGTCATTAAGTGTTGGAATATTCTACTGTTACTGATATTTCAATATTAATAATTCATCCAGGCACAACTCTTGAGCTGACAAAATCAATGACTTCTAATTTGTACACAAATTACTAATTTTTCAAATATTTAACAAATATTTCATCTGCAACAAAACAAAAAATTATTTTTTATGTTTTATGTTTCCTACCATAAAAAATGACTATCACTCATAAATGTCAAGAATTTCAAGACTGTTTCAAATAGTAAGTAATCCATTGAAGAGTTAATCTCAGTACACCTCAAACCAGAGACCCAGATTATCTGCATTAAATTAATGTAATTAAAATTAAGTAAATGCATATTAATGGAATGGTAAACTTATTTAATTATTAAAGTTACTTTAATATTCTTTCTAGAAATGGCTATATTTTTTAAAAGGTAAGATTTTTAATCTTTTAATATTATGGCTATATAAATTTTATTTGTTTAAACTTCCTGGACTCATATAATGTCAATGAACTTTTGCTTTTTGAAGGGTGTAAGATAAAATGCTTATGTTATGAATGTGCTTAACTCTGCAATGTAGTCATGCTCACTGAAGTCATTACCCCCCCCCATGCATTGCCATGTTGTACCATGAGTGTCTTCACATTGAAACAGAAATATTACGGTTTTCAATTTGACTTCTATTAGATTCACTTTTGCTTTCTTTTCCCCTTTTGAGGCCTTGCTGAAGAAGATGTGGCTTTGTTGGGGGAAGTTTGTCACTGTGGAGGCGGCCTTTGAGGTCTCACATATACTCAAGTCACACCCAGTGTCTCAGACTACATCCTGGTACCTGTGAGCCAAAATCTAAGAACTCTCATCTACTGCTTTAACACCATATCTGCCTTCATATTGCCTTGCTTCCTGCTGTCATAATAGACTAAGCACCTGAACTGCAAGTGAGACACAACAATAAAATGTTTTCCTTCACAACAGTTGCGGTGGTCATGGTATTTTCTCATAGCAACAGAAACCTTAAGATACTTTTCAGATCACTAAGCATGACACTGCCAGTGTTTTCAGACTATAATAAAACTGAAGATAAAGGGAATCATATATTCCTTGCAATGACTTCCTACTACCAATTCAAAGTCTTTCAAGTAAGAATAAAATACTACTTAAAGGAAGAATTGTGATAATACATATTATGGATTATTATAACTATCACTCTTTGAGTTCACCAAAAGCACAGCGTGAGATAGGGCTTCAGGGGCATGAATTTCCTTTGGGAGATAAAACAAAATGAATCCATGACAAAATGGAACATGCAGAAATGGATAAAATGTAATGGGGAATACAGTTCATTTTCACAGACCCTCTGAATACCTACATGGGAACCCCTTGATCCACTATTTTGAGAGATAAAGGTAGAGGTTTTATGCTATGCTCCATTTATCATTTTTTTACGATCATCAATGGAGCTAGATCTCCCATGAATTTCACTGGAACTTATCTGAAGGAGGATAGCAATCATAGAAGAGCTATGATGTAGATGCTTGAAGTCCATTTTGTTAGTACTTGAATGTTCACCATCAACATACACAATCTGTGTCTGTGGATGTTTTAAGTTAAGAAGCATGAGGATGAAATGATTGTACCAGCACATACACTGACATTCAAATTTTCTCTCTACCGCTGATATTATGACTGGCATTAAAGCTGCTTTGTCTCTACTTTTTAAGTATTTATCTTCTTGAAAATTTTATCTATTGGGATAAATTGCTCACATACATCTGTTGTATCTCTTGAAGCAGATATTCATGATCTTCTTTTTCTTCTTCTATCATACTTCTAAAATCTTCACCAACCAAATCTAGAATGAGTTGTAGAAAATAAAATTATAAATTATAAAATAATACTTCTGGTCAACTATGTAGCATTATAGCTAATTTTATCTTGTCTGCTTGCCTATTTGACTTTAATTATGAAATCATAAACATGAGCCAGAGGAGAAGAGTGTCCCAAACTCAAGCTATTAGAGATGTAAGCCAGAGTCATGGTATAACCTCTCTTCTTTTATCCTCTCCTTTTTTTTTCCAACTGCATCCCTTCTATGATACAATGGAGATTCTCAGTCAAAGCCCTACTATTATACCTTCATGGATCTGCAAATGCTCAACTCTCTTGCTGTGCCATTCCAATTTCCATAGTCACTAGATGTCCTTAGGGTAGTATTTAGTAGCTCTTGAAGATACAGCAATTTTTTTTTGTAGGGATTGGGGGATTTTTGCTGAACAAAGCAAAGCAGCAGTATAAGTTTGCTTATGTCTCTTTGTGTTCACTGTGATATTTTCAGGAATGTTTTAGAACTTCCATTTGTTTTATTTTCATACACAAAATATAGATACTTGCTATATGTTATTATAGGTCTTTGCTGAAATTTCTTTTCCATCCCAGGTTGGCATTAATTATGCTGAATGAGTATAGCTTATGAGGTCACCTTTAGGAAGTAAAGCTAAGTAATATAAATGGTAAAGTCTACTGAAGTAGCTTGAGGAATTTGCTATCTCTGTGTAGCAATAAAAAAAACAGATGAAAAGGGATGCTCTATAGCTACAAAGGCTTCAAAATTTGTAATAAACTGGTGTTTCTTCCCTTGATTATTGTTAATATTGAGAATTCTTAACATGCTCATTACTTTAAACATGTATTACTAAATAAATTTTGAAGTATTTTCCATGCAATTTATAATTTCATTGAGTTGATAAATTGTAATTCATTTGAATTGATGGCCAAAATATTTTTATTCATTATAATTTTATTAATGATACCAAGAATTATCTTCTGCTAGCAGAAAAAAATGAAAGTTTGAGGACGATTGCAATATGTAATACTATACTATTGCTATAAAGAAATTTCAACTAAGTTAAATATAGTTCCAGAGAGGATACATGGTGAGACTAAAAATGAAAATCCTTAACTTAAGTTTTTAGGCCATGATTAATTAAATTAATCTTAACTAATAATGTAACTTCCAAACATTGGGACAACATGTAGCAAAAAAAAAAATTCTACCCCAAATTCACATGATATAGAATCCTTAAATAAAGCAGTTGGTACTTGAAGTTGAAATGGTTAGAGTGAAAGAGAACATTTAATACATAGAATATATAGATACCAACTTGTTTTCATTGTGTAGTAGCAAGTTTGATAAAGAATACTCAGGTATCTCTGTTCCTCCCGATCCTATTCCACTGTCTAGTCCCATCACTAAGGCAAAACACTGACTACAGCAGCCCCTCCCCTTGACTGCATCTCTTGTTGAACTCACAGACCATCCTTCACTAAACTCCCTCCCCCAGTTGTCACTGAATCCCAGCCCCCATCTCCAAGAGGCACAACCTGCTATATCACAAAACCTGCCTACCAGAAAATCAGAGAAACCCAACAGACTTTCTCCTTTCTCCCTGTTAACTCAGATCCAACCCTGCAGGCTTTTACCTAGTGCTGCACCAGAATACCAGCTGAAACCTTTTCTCAAACCTGCATATATCTGCTATGGAATAAAAACCATCCCCTCTTAACTTCTTAACCTCTATCTCCCAACTCATTGTTGTAACCCATGCTCCAAGATACAGTGTTTCCACTACAGCCCAGCTATGCTGTCACAGCAAGCCCAGAATACTCCAAAATTACTGAAGCACACACAAACTACCTGAAAACAGACTTTATAAATATGATAAAAATCCTTCAAAGAGAAATAAACAGATTCATTTTAAAATGCAGGAAGCAAACACAACTTTTGTAACAAAATAGTCTCAAGAGGAGGGATAGGGACACCATCTTTAGAGCTTTGAAAGAAAATGGCCCCCTCAGAATGGTGCTATTAGGAGGTGTAGCTCTACTGAAGAAGGTGTATCATTGTAGCAGCAGTCTTGGAGGTCTCCTATGCTAAAGTGTATAGTACACAGACCCTTCTACTGCCTACAGATCAAGATGTAGAACTACCAGCTCTTTATCTAGCACCATTGCTGCCTGCATGCTGCCATGTCCTGCCATGATAATAATGAAATAAACCTCTGAAACTATAAGCCAGCCCCAATCAGATATTTTTTATGAGTTGCCATGATCATAATATCTGATTACAGCAATAGAGACCCTAAATAAAACACCAAACCAGCCACAAAACCTTCAACCTAGAGTTTGTCCTCTATGAAGAGTGCTCTGGGACCTGAGGCAAAGACAAGAATTGAAAAGTCATCAAAGAAACCAGAAAGACTTCATTGAGCAACTAATAGAAAGGAAGGATTTGAGGAGCAAGAGAGGTCAGGTACAGCACAGGAACATAGCCGACAGAATGAGCTAACAATGCTCATGGGGGCACACAGAAATCAGGAATCCTATGGGGGTCTGACATAAGTAAGTATCCTGCACATATGTTATGGCTGAGTATCTTGGTGCTCTTGCGGGATTCCTAACAGTGGGAACAGGGTCCATCTCTGACTCTTTTAACTAACTACATGTGTGACCCTTCTTTTCTGGAATGCCTCCTCCAGTCCTTATATGATGCTATGTGGCTGATGGCATAATAGTCTGTTATGCTGGGTTTGTTGGATGTCCCTAAAGAGAACATTGGTGAAAGAAAGGCTAAATCTAAAAGTCTTATGGCCCAGAGTATTCATGATATCTGAGAAATCATGAAAAAAAACACACAAAGAAAAATAATAAGTATAACCAAATTAGAAGAAAACCAGTTCAAATGTCAATACTAGTTTTTCAGCATAATCAAAGAAAATTTTGCAAATTTCATTCTTAGAAAACAAAAAGATAACCTATACACATTTCCAATGAGACTACACCATCCAACAATGACATTAACTATGAATATATGGGGCAATTTTCTTTCCAATTTTATCACTTTCCACTCCCTGGCACATATAGTATTGTAACCATATCATAATGCAAAAAAGCATAAAGTCCAACTTTTAACATCCTCATTATCTATAACATGCTCAACCTGTAAAAGTCCAGAGTTGCTTCTGAGATTCATGTAACCTCTTAACTGCATCTCCTATAAAATAAAAATGAAAAATCAGATCTTCTACTTCCAACACATTAGGGTACAGGATATACATTAACTTTCTAAAAGAGAGGAAAGAGTGTAGTGAAAAAAAAAATACTGGACCAAAAAAAATGAGACCCAGGTAGACAAACTCTAAACTGTGTGTCTCCAGTCTAATGTCAAAAAGGCCCTTCTGGTACGATTGTGCATCCTTTTTGCGTATGCCTAAAAGTGGTGTTGTTGGGCCTTAAGGGAGATTGGATCCCAATTTTTTGAGAACCTTGTAACTAATTTTCAAGTGACTGTACAAGTTTGCACTCCCACCAGCAATGGAAGAGTATTCCCCTTACTCTGTATCATCTCCAGCATAAGCAGTCATCAGTGATTTTGTAGCATCATTATTCATATTAGTCAGAACCTAGAAGCAACCTAGATGACCCCCAACCAAAGAATGAATAAATAAATTGTGATATATGAACACAATAGAGTATTACTCAGATGTAATATCCAAGGACATCTTGAAATTTGCAGGCAAATGGATGGAGATAGAAAAAGCCATCTTGAGTGAGGTAATCCAGACCCAGAAAGTCAAACACAATATATACTAACTCATAAGTAGATATTGGATGTAAAGCAAATAATAACAAGGCTATAATCCATAACCCCATAGAAGCTAGGTAAAAAGGAGGACCCTAACACAGGTATACATGGAAGACCCCCGAAAAGAGAAATAGTTAAGATCTCCTGGGTTAACTTGGAGGGTGTAGAAAGGAGGGGAAAGGGGAAGGGAGCATGAGGGATTAGGAACCTATTCCATGTAATGGTATACCTTGCTCAGCCTTGATACAGCGGGGGAAGGTCTTCTTGACCCTGCCGTAATTTTGCTTCCCAGATTATGTTAATTCCCCAAGTTAGGCCTTACCCCTTCTGTGGAGTGGATGGGTGGTAAAAAATGTTGGATGTTGTTGTATGAGAGGCTGCTTGTTTGTTTCCCAGCTTCCCAGACTCCTGAAATAACCACACATGAACTATATTCTTTCAATTATTGCTTGGCCAATTAGCTCTAGATTCTTATTGGCTAGCTCTTGCATATTAATTTAACCATTTCTATTAATCTGTATATCACCATGAGGCTGGGGCTTACCGGATAAATTTCTGGTATCTATCTCTAGCGGGGCTACATGATTTCTCTTTGACTCCACCTCCTTTCTCCCAGCATTCAGTTTAGTTTTCCCACTTATCTCTACTCTACACTATCACATGCCTAAGACAGGTTCTTTATTAGCCAGTGGTATTCACAGCATACAGAGGAGAATCCCACATCAAGAGGTGGTCTGTTGGGAGAAGGGGAGGTTACTGGAAGTGGGGTTAGTATGTAAAATGAAATGAATTTAACTAAAAAATTGTCCTTCTGAACTCTATCTCCTTTCACTTTATTTGACTTCAACACATTTCTTTCTCTTGGACTAGATCCACTCCATGTTAGCAGATCTTCATTGTAAGTATCTCATGGTTCTTGTATATCCAACATTTGAGGGGCTTCAGTGCAATCCAGAGTTCACACAATGGTCTCTCTAGTCCTCCAGTAAGGGACACCCTTGATATAAGCCTGGCCTTAGTGGCTTTCCTTCATTGCTGAGAGAGATTCCATTAACCCTGTCTTCAATCATTGACTCTAATGCCAGAACTAATGACTGAAGCTGCCGAGTTCTCCAACTTGCAAGGGCTATAATATATCCCCCTCATGAAATTTCATCTTCATCAGCTTTCTGTGTTTGAATTTGCCTAATATGTCTACCTTGGAACTCATTATTCAGACTAGGTTGGTCTTGACCTTAGAAATCTGCTTGCATCTGCCTCCTGAGCACTTGTATTAACGCAATCTACCACCAACCCTGAACCTAAGCTGTTTTTTATCTCATTTTCACAAGATAAAACTTAGCTCGACATGGTCTTGCCCCAAGGTAAGCACACTCATTATTACATTTAATATCAGGCTTTCCTTCAATCTGTTTATCTCCTCTAACACAGAACTTAGCTCTCTCTATTCCACTTGTGGTGTCTGCTTAATCTTCAAATTTTTCATTTTCTGTTTTTTCCTTGAACTGCTTGCTCCTTTTCATAGCAGATCTAGTTAAGAGTAAGCAGTAATAACGACACAACGGAGTCAATACAAGGCTTTTGAAATTTCCTGTGCCAAATCAATTAATAAAAGTTCTTCACTATAGCCTCAGACAAACTTTTTGCACAAGGGCTAAAAGCAGCCATATGCTTTGTTAAAATATCATAGGAATGTTCTATATACTATATAGGAATCTTCTTCCCTTCTGAAATATATGAGCCAAGCCACTAGAGTTCAAATCATCCTCAGTACTGTTGCCTTTCATGTTGCTACTGGCATGTTCTATAAAGCCTCACTTTCACTATTCAACCACTTTTCTAATTCAAGATCTCAAAGTCCACATTCTTTTAAACAAAAACAAGATCAGACCTATCACAGAAATACCCTAGTCTTGATATCAACTTCCTTCTTAGTCAGAGTTTTATTTATGTGTAGAGACACCATGAACACAGAAACTCTTATAAAGACAAACATGTTGTTTGGAATGGCTTATTGATAAGAAGTTAATGCATTATTGGCCTGGCTGATGACATTCAGGCAGACATGACACTAGAGATGGAGCCTAGAGCCCTACATTTTGATTCTCAGGCAACAGGAAGAGAACCGACACACACTTCCTCCAACAATGTCACACCTATCCCCAAAAGAATACACCTCTAAACAGTGCCAATCCCAGTGAGTTTACTTGGGCCATTTTCTTTCAAGCTATCTTAATCAAGTAACATATGAACAGACCTATTATAATTAAAACTGACTTCTCAATGAAGACTCTAAAAGCCAAAAGAACCTGAGCAAATGTGCTCTGGATTCTTACAGACAACATATGCTATCTCAGAGTAACCAGAATTTTTTTCAATAACTAGATATGGAGAAAATGAGATATTACACAATAAAGTTAGATACAAGTAATATTTATCTATAAATCCAGCAAAGCCAAAGGTCCTAAAAGAAAAAAACTTCAACCTAAGGAGGTTTAAAATAAACATGAAAGCATAGGAAATCAATAATCTCACACCAGCAAATCAAAAAGAATGAAAGCATACACACACACACACATATATACACACAAACACAACATCACTACTACTAAGATCACCAATACATCACCATCATTATCACCATAAACAACAACAAAAGCAAAATAATGGGGATCAACATAATTTTTATCTTAATTAGGGTTTCTATTGTTTTATTGCTGCAAAGAGAAACCATGTCAACTCCTATTTATTTATTTATTTGTTTGTTTGTTTGTTTCTGAGACAGGGTTTCTCTGTAGCTTTGGAGACAGTCCTGGAACTAGCTCTTATAGAATAGGGTGATCTCAAATTCACTGATATCTTCCTACCTCTGCCCCCCAAGTGCTGGGATTAAAAGCATGTGCCACCACTACCTGACAACATGGCAACTTTTATAAAAGAAAAGTTTTATTTGAGGTGGTGGCTTACAATGTTAGAGATTTAGTCTATTATCATCATTGGTGGGGAACATGGCAGCTTGGAATATGCAGGTGTACAAGTCAGGAATTTTATTGGAAAATTCTGCAATTTATCCAAAACAACAGGAGATGCACTATCACACAGGACAGTATCTTGAGCATATGTGAAAATTCAAAGATCACCCACATAATGACACTTTCTCTAACAAGGCCATACCTACTCCAACAAAGTTACATATCAAAATAATGCCACTCTATTTAGGGACAGTTTTAATTAAGTCAGAGCACTTAGTCATTAATAGCTTGCAATATAAATGGTTAGAATACACTCATACACAAAAAGAAGATGACACAGACTTAACAGAATGAATGTGAAAACAAGATCTGTCTCTCTGTTGCCTCCTTGAAATTCACCTCAACCTAAGGAATAACTCTTACTCCAGGGTGAAGTAGTAGAGAAAAGATATTCAAATCAAAGAGACCTAAGAAATAAGCTGGTGTAGTTATTGAGTACCTAAGAAAATAAGCTACCAACCAAAATTAATCAAGAGAGACAGCAAAGGATACTGCATATTCAACAAAGGAAAATTTCACCAAGATTGCATTTCAATTCTTAACCTCTATGCCACAAACACAAGGACAAATAAGTTTGTAAGACACACAGAACTACAACTTAAATTACATATTTGCCTTCAGACATTGTTAATGATAATTTTCAATACCACACTCTCCCTAATGGACAGGTCATCCAGACAAAACGAAACAAAGAAATACTGTATCTAAGTGTTATTATGAACCATATGGACCTAACAGATAACTTCAAAACATTTCACCCAAACGTAAAATATACTTTCTTCTCAGTACCTTGTGGAGCATTTTTCACAGTTGACCACATATGTAGACACAAAACAACTTGGATGGAAAACTAGTGCAATGGAAACTTCCTGCAGTCAATGAAGTTGATGCTAATGAGGACTCCTAGTAAGGAGGGATATAAAACTTCAAACGGTCAGTTTTTGTACTCAGATGAATCTTCCACTGGTGGGGCAAGGATATATTCATAAGTTGTTGGCCAAGGAAGATCCATGGAAATTCCAAAATAACTCTTGTTGTGTTACTAAGTAAAAGGATGATCTCCAGAAAGTGACTGTTGAACACCATTTCCAAGGATTCCTTCCATACTGCTCATTGGTCATGGAGAAGTCAAACTTGTGCTTACATAAAAAGTACACCCATGCATTCTAGTCTATTTGATGAGGGAAGGTACTGTTCCGGCTACTGGAAAAAAAAGTGTGATCGGCAAACCAGCCATGAAACCTTGATTTAGCATCATCTGTCTTGCATATAAAATATGCTGGGCAGTGTTGGCTCAGATCTTGTGGGACTAGACTACAAATGTCTGATTTGAGGCACAGCCCACTCCAAGAGAAGTAACTCATGCTAGATACCGCTTTAGTAACAAAGAATCTAATACTACATAGTCCAGAGTATAGAGTAGAGCTGAATAGTATTGGTTTAAAAAATCAATAAAATGATTCCTAATGATGTACTACTACATACATAGATCATTTCCTTATACAGTCATCCTTAGGGAGTTTTTTTGTTATTTTTTTTATGGAAGCAATTGGGAATAGATGTAGATCCCTACAGCTAGAATTACAAAGAGAATCTAAATTGGATGTCTTCATCAAATCCTTCCCTTCTGAGCTCAGTGCATTCTGCTGAATGAGAGGCAGAATGCTTTTACGCTCCAGAAAAAAAATAGAAGGCACCAGGAGAACAAGGCCTGCTGAATTATATAAGCAAGGTTCATATGAGCCCACAAACACTGAAGTGTGTGTGTGGGGGGGGGCATTTGTTTTTTCCCTGTCACTTAGCCCCAAAATAATCACTCAGAAACTGTATTAATTAAAGCACTGCTAGCTGGGTGGCCGGGAACCAAACAAGTGACTCCTTGCAACAAAGAATGTCAATGGTGGTGGGCTTTGAACTTACAAAAACCCCATGCCTAACCATTCTTGAGCCATTTATCTGCCTCCAACTTGTAGATTAAATGTGAGGTCTCTGTCACAGTTCTAGAACCACGTCAGCATGTCTGTTGCATGCTCTTGATCATGATGCTCGTGAACAAACATTCTGATAGTGTAAAAAAGCCCCCAAATATCTGCTTCCTATTATAAATTGTCTTGTTCCTATTGTTTATTGACAGCAATAGAACAGTAACTAAGACAATAGAAATTAGGAAAGAAGAAAATAATGTTATTAAATAAGCAGATACTCATTACAATAAATTCATTTTGATGATAGCATATTAAGTTTCAAGAATTTAAGTTTTAATTTGCTAATTGGTACCTGAATCTCCAGAATTAATTGAGTATGAAAATGTACATTACTCATTCTGTCTTATGAAGTAGAAAGAACCTGGGTCATTGAGTGCCTAAACATACATGATCTGGTGATATCTATCATATTTATATTAAAATTGTAAGTATATATTTTTCTTAGTTAATCTAAATATTAATATTTATAAAAGTTAATATGCATCTATATATTTCCTTTTATTATGTGATGTTATCTTAGATAAAGGTAAAAGAAGGCAGTGATACATTAGAAGACCTTCCCAAAGGCTCTTGAAAACATGATAAAGTTTCAGAATGGCACCCATTCATCAGTGAAGAGTGTTATTAACATTAAAAAGAAACTTACCACATCAAACCTCATACTTGGTAGCCCAAGACTTGTGTCTATTCCATAGGACTTAGGATTCAAGGGATGTTAGGTCAGAAAATAACATCAAATGTAGGATCAAAGTAGATAAATGTTTTACCAGAGTGTAACATATGAAAGGTCATGGTTCCCTCATATGCATTTCTAAATGCTATATGTCTTCTGGCAGAACCACAAATCACAGAGTTTCAGTCTGCAAAATTGTGCCTTAATGAATTAATATCCAAATTGATCTGTGAGTTAAGAGTAGAGAGTTGTTTTCAGAGGCTGGAAAGAGTAATATGAATGCAGAAATGGGAGAAAGATGAGCACTGTGTAGAAGCTTACAGTGAGTCACAATGAAGACATTCTCATGCACTGTCAAGAGATGATGGCTAATTAAGCAATATTCATTCCAAAAGTCCATAAAGTTATTGACATGTTTTCATCACAATAAATGATTCATATTTGAGGACTCCATATGTTTAGCTCCTTTAAGTAGTCTTAAATCATATGATTGATACATTAATATATACAAAGTTTTGGTTTTAATACTTGTTTAAAATAAGTTTGATTTAAACTAATGTGAATACAATTAAACATTCAAACAAATTCAGAACAACAGACTTCAAAATCAAAGCAGAGTTCAAAATTTAATAGTATTCACCATCTGTTTACAAAGATGACAAATAAAAAATTAAACATGATTGCCCTTAAAATGAGGAAAATACACTCCAAAGTTTATAAAATCTTGTGAACAGAAGAAACATATTTACTATTAAATACCAATTTATCTAATCATAGAGAACTTTGTAATTGCAAATTCAGCTTTCACTATCCATACCATTACAAGAAACTTTTGTCAGAATGAGCACAGGATTTTTATACTAGATTAGAGAATGGAAAACTATCAATTTTAAAATCAAAACATGTCCACAGTGTTCTAAAGAATATGTTTATAGACTGTTTCATTGTTAGCAGTTGGTAAATGAGAACCTCTTTATGTTATGATTTATGAGAAAATTGGGGCAAAGGGAAATGTAGCTATTCACAAGTGTAGCAGTGATTATGAATTAAATGTTTTTAATGTGTTTTGACAGATGTGAGGAAAGAATAAATTTTCTTTTTAATTATCTTATTGTAGCTGACTGTATGTAATGTTCCGTGTTATAACTGTGGTGTTGGCCAGTATATTTTATTTAATATGGTCTATTCCTAGAAGATTACTAAGATGTGAAGAATAATATTAACTTTAATATCTTGTATTTTATAAAGCTCCAGCAGTTCAAGATTATCTAATAAGTTCACCCAACCTGGATTCAGTTTTCAAATTTCCCTGATAAAATTAAGGAGGCTCACACAATAGAATTAGAATTCATCTCTACTCATTGCCCACAAAGTTTCCTGGAGGATTAATCAACTGCAGTGTCTCCTGAATAAAATGCTCACAATATAATTTTAAGCTGCAGCTAGCCATTAACAATCTCAGAGATGAACGGCACCAATGTTTCATGAAGATTTATATGAAGGACTGATCTGAAATATAAGAGCAGCTGATAGAGAATTCACTTGGCTTCTAAATGAGGCAATCCTTTCCTTGAATATATTTATTACCAATGTATTTCAATTGTGAGAGATGGTGTAAGAAGTTGGAACTCACAGTGTCTGGAAAGAAATATGTAGGTGGGTTGAACTTGCAGGTGATGAGTTATTTGCCGGGGTTTGAGTACTGTTCCATATGCAGTAGCTAAACAGCATGATATTGCCAACAGGGGGAGCTAAAGACAGAAGACAAATGAAGCCCATTGTGTTTAGCAGTGTAATTTAGCTGAACTGACAATACATTATACCTTAATAGCACCTCAGAGTGAGTTTAATTGATGACTCAACTTAGATATTCTCTTAGAGTATCTTTCTACTGGATTGGATGCAAGCTGGGCGCTTAAGTTTGCTTCCCTGCTGCTAATAGTGTGACTGCCATCTGGAAAAGATATCTGCTTATATGTTCCTGGATTTTTTTTTCTTTATTGTTACTGCTTAAGCAAACAATTCAGAAAGCTTCTGATAAGCTTAGAGAAATGGAAGAAAATCTAATGCCCCTCTCACAGAGACCTAAGAAAGTTTAAACAGACAAACATCTGACTGTAGCTATGTTTAAATTTCCAGTTTTAGTCAGCTGAAATGAAAATAAAGTCGAACTGAAGAACAAAGTTAAAGCTTTTGATCTTGTTTCATCATCATCACTCATAGCTAAATAATCTTGTTCTATATCAAAACTTCAAAAGCTATGACAGACATGAGAAATAGGTTCTTTTAAAACTGACCTTATATAAATGCTAATTTCCAACACATGAGAGTGGGAAGAAAAGTTATAAATATTGCATTTTATCTACTTATGAATAGTCCAGATAATTATAAGATAGTGTCATAATAAATTATAACAATCTTGATGGAAATTATGGCACAATCTCGTGTGTCTATCTTATCATTTCCAACAGGGCTTATTCTAATGAACCACTTCACACATTTATGCACTATGAGTTGTTACATATATCCTATATGTCAACCACAAAATTGAGAATAAGGGAAATTGAGACAGCTCCTGCATATCAGAGCACATATAGCCTAGCAGTTAGAGATCAGCAAGTTTAAAGGCATGTCTATTAAAACCTTAGAAATGGTAAGTTAAAAGTACTACAAAGGCATTTGTTCAACTATATTCCTAGCAGCATTATGTGTAATAGCCAGAACCTGGAAACAACCNTTCGCGCGCTGGACCCTGGTTACGTGAGTTCATTGTTTTCCAATTATTAAGCTAAATCTGTTATATTGAACTGGTCTGGTTGATCCTAATTTACCGGTAAACCACGCCCCATCACCCTTTAATCATACTTAAAAAGACAGATGCCAATTTCACAATATTCTACTCTGGGGATATAATACAAACATGAACTACAAACATATCTTGTCTACAGCATTTTTAACAGATTAAAATTTGGAATCAGTGGGAGGTAATTCAGCATGGAAAAGAACTTTCAGGGACATGATTTTCTGGCTTGAGGTAGGCCAAGATGAAAATCTGCATCACTGGCTATTTCTTAACATGAAGGAAATTATCTTAAATCTTTGTCTAGGAGGTTCTAGTGCAGATATCCCTGACTTGAGTCACACTTACATGTTAAGATAAGCTGTTTTATATAGGTCATGAGCCTCTGGAATACCCAAGGCACAGAAAATGAGCTGCAAACAAGATGTTTATTTTTCTACAGAAATGATGTAGGAATGAATACACCATAACGAATGTGACATTTTGATTAAGATAGTGGAGTTGTTGGGAGGTTGTGAGTATACCTTCTAGATGAGAACATTTATTATTTTGTATTGTTTGAGAATTTCATATATGCATATGAAATATTGGACCAAATCCACCTTTCTAAATCCTGCCCATGCCTGCCCCATATTACCCTTACCAACATCATGCACTTTTAAATTAAGGCTCCTTAATCCACTCAGCATGACCATCATATGCATGGATGTAGGACCATCTTCTGGAGGATGGGCATGAGAGGTGACATCCATGAAGAAAACTGATACTCTATTTCCTTCAGCAGTCATCAGTTGCCACCAGGTCCTTATCTAGGTGTAGGACTTCATGAGCCCCACCATAGTCCATGCTGGGATTTTGCTGACTTAATGCTGTGTGTGTCTTATGCATATTGTCCTAAGTGAGTTCATGTGAGAAACAGCCCGGTCTTGTTTGGAAAACAGTGCTTCTTGGCAGTTTTCCACTACTTCTTGTTCTTATATCTTTCTGTCACCTCTCCTGTGATAATCTCTAAGCTTCAAGGTGCAGAACCTCTGATATATAGAGAACATTGAATAGTGAAGCTAAGAAGCATTTTAAGATAGTATTCCATCCATGGTCTACAATGAATCACTCCATCCAGCAATTGTTCATCAAGATAATAATTTTTCACATGATTTTATCTAACACTTGGGCCGGAGGGGTCTCACAAACCATGCCATAAGCAAAGGCATGATAAGTGATTGAACCTTCAAGTTTGCTAGATGCTGCTGTGTGAAGAAATAAAAAAAAAACCCAAAAAACCTTTACTGAGAAAAAAGACCACATGGGGAGGAATGGCTCAGTAATGTCAACTGAACCCATGAAATCTAGCCTTCAACAAAACTGACATTGGAAGAGCATCATGAGTTTTATCAATACCTTGAATAATATTGGTAGAAGAAACCTATTCAAATAAAGAATAATACTGTTTTTTTGATCATTGAGGTTTCCAATTTCTCAAGAAGTCATACAGTAGTAAGTAGTAAAGATAAAATTAATATCAATTAAAAATTAGTTAATAATTGTGTGTGATGTGAATGCAGATGTTTGTGTGGGTGTGTGCATATGTGTGAATAGATATATTTGAAATCTTGTCCCCATACATGTTTAAGTCAGAGGTCACATTGTAGTATCTTTCTCAATTCCACTCTTGCTTATTGTTATGACAGTGCTTGCGGTGGTGCTGAATCTTGAGAATATGAAATTGAGCTGTTTGGCCAAATATGCTTTAGAGAGTCACCTGGCTTCTCAATAACCCATATCTAGGTTACAGATAACTGTTAGCAGGCCCAGTTTGTATAAAGGTGCCAGCGATCCAAAGTCAAGATGAAAGTCCAAAATCAAAATCCAAGACCAAAGTCTCATGATTTTTTGGCAATCACTTAACCAACTAAATTATCTCCCCCAACTCTGTTACATTATTAACTATATGTTCAAAGTAGGTAGTATGAGTCTAATATTCAGATATATCGTGTGTCTATTGCCAAAATGACATTGATTACAGTATTCTTCACATGCATTGTTACATTTGTAAACCACAAGGTTTGGTCACCTCATAAACAAGTTTTGGTTTGTGGCTACCATTTTCAACATTCAAAGCCTGTCCTCTACTGAGTTTGAGGCTCACAGATTGCACAGACAAGTTCTGCCATGTGATACCTTTCCTTCTGTGCTTAGTCTATATCCATTCTAAATAAATCAAGAATGTCTAACATCCTGATTCATAAATGTTTGCTGTTGGTTGTAAGGACAATATGCAGATAATAATATCAAAGTTCTGATAAAAAGGAGAGAGAGAGAGAGAGAGAGAGAGAGAGAGAGAGAG
>LOEQ01009082.1:85507-98959 GCA_001685075.1 Bramus lutescens | reverse complement strand
ATGGGCCAGGCAGTGTTTAAATGAATACAATTTGTGTGTTGTTATTTCAGGTGTTAAGCTAGCTGTGCGGGAGCCGGGTGGGACAAAAAGCAGGCCCGCTGGCCTCTTTGCGCTCGGCTAGCTTTACTTGCCACAAGGCCAAGGCAGTTTTTTTTTATTAACCAATGAAAATAACACATAGAGAGATGACCCTCCTACATCACCTTCCAACATGCATTAACTATATTCAGTCTTAAACCATGGACCAAAACACACCTTTTATTCTCTAACTTGCTTTTATAAGATATATTGTCATAGCACTGTGAAAATTAGTGAGAATGCTCCTTCTTGCTTTTCTGGTAAATTATTTATGGCTCATCTCCATAACTAGATATGAAGATGCTTTGCAGACCCAGAAAATGTAAGGTCATCTCCTTTTATTCCCATGTCTCCTTATAACAAAGAAAATGTTAGGTGAAAGCAAGGCTCAAATTGTGATGGGAAATAGAAACTTAATCTGAACACTGCTTTGTAAGGTTACAAAGTTTGAGGAGATGAATCGAATTTAGAAAGTAACTAATACATGATATTTAAAAATAGCCTAAATACTAGAGTAGATGGTCACAGCATGCTGAAATTAATTTGCAGTGCATGCGTGCATCAGTGCATTAAAGGGTAAGAAGCAGTGATGTGCAGCTGATCTTTCTCACCAGGTGTGATCAGAGGAGAAAAGATGGATGTGCACTCATGGTAAAAGTGACTAGCTAACCAGTACAAAAGCATTTTAATTTTTTAGCAGATGGCAATTATGCCAGAAGAGCTTCAGTTCTGAGTGTAACACATCTCCTGAATCGCCGAGAGCCTTTTGTATGTGTGTAGTTAGTGGTGAAATTTTCTTCACAGTTATATTATCCAGTTCAGTCAAGGACTGTTTCTGCAAATCACATTAGGGAGCAGAGGCAATAGCTCAGTGGGTAAGTGTACTCACTGGGTAAGTGTGAATGCCTGAGCTTGAACGCCCAGCATTTAGGCAAAACGATGGGAAAGGTTACATGGGTCTATATTAAGAACTGTCTGTAGTCAAGGTAGGAGTATCACTAGGTTAAGTGAGCACCCCCCCAACACATACAGAGTCAAAGTGACCTTCCACATTCTTCTATTGTATTATATCTTCACAAAGAAATAAAAAAATTAAAATCAAAACACTAAATACATATTACAATAAAGTTTTAAAGGTGTTTTGATTAAGTCAGGTTTTCATTTGTCCTTTATTTTACACATGAGATTACCAAATAGAATAATTCTCACACATGGTATGTTATGAAAATGCTCTAAACTTCAAGGCATTTGAACTTACATCCACTGTAGCGGTTTTAGAATGCATAATTATCCCAGTGTCCTAAACATATTGATTTGAATGTATTATAGTTCTAATGTTCAAAAAGCATGTATTCACTATACTTTTATTTAGAAAAGGTCAATCTTTCTCAATGCGGTATTAAAAATGTCATAAGATTAATAATAACATGTTTTCTTAGATTGTTTTATTTAAATTTTGAAAAGAAGTCAAGTTTGAAAATTGAAGAAACAAACTGTCCTTTTTTGAAAGAGAAAAGTCCCTTATAAGATCATTTATTTTAATACATTGATCCAATTTGGCAGCTAAGTTTTGCAAGGCCGTGGAATCATTAGAACAGTAATTCCCATCCTTCCTAGTGTTAATCACTTTAATGAAATTCCTAATGTTGTCTTGACCCACAAACATAAAATTATTTCACTGTTACATAATAACTGCAATTGTGCTACTGTCTTGCACTATAATGTAAATATCTGATATGCAGGATATATGATATGTGACCTCAAAGGGGTCACAAGCCACAGGTTGCGAACCATGATTTTAGGAGATGGAATCTTAAGTGAATAGCTGGGGGTGGACTTTGAAGTTTGGTGGCCTAGTCCCTCTTCCTGTCTTCTTTCTGCTTCCTGAGTAGAGATGACATGAGATTGTCTGTCTCATGTTCTCACTTCTATCTCTTCTCTGCTGTGGAGTTTCTTCCCTCCAACTGTCAGTCTAAATAAACTTTTCCCACTTTAGGATTCTTTGTGCTAGTCATTAGGTCACAGCGATGAGAAGACAAAATAATGCACATAGCAGCCCTATTATTCCCCTCTCCATATTCACAGCATACTTCATGAAGTTTTATTCATATAAAAAATTCATGAACAATCATTGCTGCTATAGATTATTAGACTCTTGGATAAGAGTTATTTCAATTTTACTGAGAGATAGAGAAGATAATGCAGTTAAATTTGAAAACACAAAGCAGATTTAGAAGAAGCAAGGGGTATCAGAAGGTAGCATTTGACTCACCAAGGAATGAAAGGTACAGAAATTAAGAAAGTTGGCGAGTATTCAACAGAGAAATGAATGTGATGAGCCAAAACATGAATAGTAATCTGTGTCAGAAACCACTTTAAAATATCAATTAGAGGATTTCCTTGAAAAACCTTGAGTTTAGATCAATGTTTTATCCTTCCCTGCTCTCCTCCCCCATTCCACTAAGACACTCTGGGTGATCCCAAAAGAATATATAGAAGATGGAAAGATTATGATTTTTCTCAGTCATTAGATTCTCTGGGGTTATATTGAAAGACGGTAAGAGAAACAGTGGAATAACCTTACAAGTAATGTGTTCTGCATTTTCAATGAAAACTGGGGTACTATAGTTAGCAATAGTGGGATATAATAAAAGGGGGAAATAATTCTGATTAAGGAAAATAGAATGAAAAGAAAGAAATAATAAGTGAGATTGTGCAGATAGAATTTTCTGTCCAGCCCATCCCAAAGCCATTCAATCCCAAATAAACACACGGAGGCTTATATCATTATACATTGTTTGGTCTATTGCTCAGGCTTTTTATTAACTAGCTCTTATTACCTAAATTCACACATAATTGTTGATTCTGTTTAGCTGCATGGCTTGGAACTTTTCCTCAGTGAGGCATTTTAATCTACCTGTGCTGGTAGCTTTTTTGTGAATTCATACCTGAAACATTGGATACCAAACATAACACGGATAAGAAAAACCCAGATACAGCTATTAGGGTCCAACCTGAAGGTCAGAAAAGCAAAGCAGCCAGCCACAGACTCTTACCTTTCCCTCAGTCCAAAATGGTGATCCTGCCTCCAGAAATCTCAGAATGAGACTGTGTCTGAGAGTTGTCTCCTCCCTTCTCATATTCTTCTCTAGGGCTGGGATTGAAGGCAGCCTGAATCGCCGAGAGCCTTTTGTATGTGTGTAGTCAGTGGTGAAATTTTCTTCACAGTTATATTATCCAGTTCAGTCCTCAGGCCCCCAAGCCTTACCTGCTGTCATTCTAGGTACACTTGGCCTGCATACATCTTGACAGTCCCGGGCCTCTACGCTTACAGTTGCCTTCTATGAAAGAGTTTGCCACCTGGACAGCTTCTTCATTTACTCCATGTTCCTTCTCAGTTCTCATCATATCAGAAAAGTTAGCACAATAATCAAGAAACAGCAGTTGATCTTGCTCTGTCCCTCTGTTAATTATGTTAATTATTCTATCACATTTACCATCTGACGGCATCTGTCTTCTTATAGTGCTTTTGCCTTCCACTTGATTATGATTTTGTGAAAGTGCACATTTATTTTTGTTCACATGCCCGTATGCTAGACCAGAAATTGGTACAACAAAGTAGTGAGATAATATGTTTGTTGAATGTGTAGATAAATAATGAAATGATTGACAAAAAAAGGCTTGACTATGAAGGTCATTTGCTTGTATTTTAGTTCATTTTCCTAAGAAATGGACAGTTTGAGGATGCCAATTGCTAAATGTATTACGAAGATGTATATTCAAAATCTGATGCCAAATATTACCACAAAAGTAAGGTCTGAAACTTAGAGAGGCCCCTTTAAAGTACTCCCCATTTTCAAGTATATTTATTTGTCTTAATTATGTTTTGAGAACAATATGCTTGCATTTACCCATTTGTTCTACCATTGGCTTTTCTTGGCTGATTTTATGGAGGGATAATGTACAGAGTTTCTTTCTTGTTTTTATTAGTGGTTAGGTCCCTAGAACAGAGTTCTACCAATTTGGTCAAGTGATAATGACCCACCCATGGTATATATGCTCAATATTCTATCCAAGAAATAGTACAACTACAAAAATAAGAATTGCAGCATATATAAGAAAGCTGTTTTGAGAATTGTTTTGGTTTTGGTTGGTAAGAAACAGAAAGGAATGCTTTTAAACATCACTCAGAAGGAAGGAATGGTATTGCTTAGGAAACAACATGGGCTTTAATCTATTCAATATTTAAAAGTCATATTTTCTAAAAAAAACTGTTGTCACCAAGACTGATTATTTAAAATGGGCTTTCTCAAGAAAACACTGGATTTATATTTATGGAGATGTTTATTGCACACTAAATGCCAAGTAAAGTTTATAAAAAAATATCTTTATTGAAGTCTACCCACAGTGAAAGGCATTTTCTATTAGTAGTATAATTAGATCATAATTATGTAAGCAATAAGTGCATAATCATTTTTTTTATTCTTACAATATTAATATTGTACACAAAGTTGGCCACGGGGCTGTAAATGATACTGACAAATTAAATCAGCATTTCCCTATGTAGTGAATGTGAATTCCAGTTAGGAAGAGATATTTGTAATACTGAAATGTGAAAAGTTCTACTAGTAGCTCACACACTCCTTGTCCCTTTCTGTTATGCTAATAGATGATAATTTCTCATAATTGGGGTGTAGACAGCACTACTGTAAAAGCATCTAAAATTTATCACTGGAAGTTAGATTGGTCCCTTCAGTTCAGGTACTTCAGTTCATTTGAACATGAATACAGATAATTACTATTCTACTATCCATCTGTCTTCTGTTTTGTCTCTCAGAATTTACCTGTTTCAATTAAGGTAATGAGAAGTTCCAAATAACTTGCTTATGGAAGAAAAGAGCAGTTATAAAAAAATGTTAGGTATATAATGGATATTATTTGTGCCTGTAATCCCAGGGCTCTTAAAACTGAGTCAGGATGATTGACTATTAAAGGCTAGCCAGGGCTATGTAAAAGTTAAATGTCATCCTGGGGGATAATACAGAGACCTTGTATCTCTCTGCTTCATTTTATTTCCTTGATAGGAATCCTGAGCTGTGTAAAACAGAGAACACAACAAGAATACATGAGTCACTTTGTGCTCTTGGCTGCAGATGCAATATGGCCAGCTCCCTCAAGTGTCTGTCTCTGCAACTTTTCTACCGTGATGCACTGTGCCAGAATAAACTGTTTCCCCTTGATTTTATTTTTACTCAGATTTCTGATTACAACAGGAAAAGCAGCTAATCCACATATGATTTCTAATGTATATGATCTGATGCATAGGGCTACTGAGCCTCAGAACGTAGACAGGTCACTGAAAACTGTCACTTGTCTTCCCTCGTCACCTGGCTGATTGGCACCTATGACTCTGCCATTATCATTCAGAATCTCCAAGGCATATCATTAACCAATAAAGATACTTGAAATATGGTTTGTACTGAAGATTTATTGATATGGAAAAATGTTAAGCAATATGATCATACATTGGAGACCATCTGTGTACACTAAAGATAACAAAATATAGATTTTAAATCATTTGCATGATTTGGAAACTTCAAATCGCAAAGTCTGCTCTTAAATATTTAACCCATAAAAGGCACAGAAAATAATACAGGACTTCAGAAGATGGAGTATTAAATGGAGTATTAAATGGAGTATTCTTGTAGTTCCAGCTCAAGTCAAGAAACATGAATTTGTCTGCACCATCCATGTCTTAACCCAGAATCTCAGTCAGTTCACTCACAGTGCTCTCCCTCCCTGCAGGATCAAGTTGTCCCTTGGCTTGTTAACACAGTTGTATGTTTGTGGGTGCATATCTAAACTTTTATCTATTTTTTCTTTTGAGAAGGAAATTGTTGACTTTTTCATAGTATGCATGTGGCATGTTAATTTTTCCTGTCATTTTGACACAATTTAGAAACATCAGGGATAGATATCAGTGAGGGATTGTCTAGAACAGATTGGACCATAGCCAAGTCTAGGTGGATTTAAGTTCATTGATAAGGAAAGACATCATTCTTAGTTTATGGTACCATTACTCAGCATAGGTTCCTAAACACAGGAGAGAAAAGAGTGAGGTAATTCATTGATTTCTGCTGCGGAATGTGGATACGGTGTGACCAGCTCTCTCCAGCTCCGGTCCCATTAACTTCTCTCAGTGATGGACTGTTACCTGGACCTGTGTGCTACAGCAACCCCTTTTTCTATAAGTTGTCTTTGACAGGATATTTGTTCCTGTAACGAGGAGCAAACAGGTTGTAACATCTTGCATTCCTGCCAGCAATGCTCAGAGTGAGCCCTTCCCTCTAAGTCCTCTCCATACTTTGGTGTGACTGCTAATATTTCCTAACCACTCCGACTGGTGTAAAGTGACCTTTCCCTGTGAACTTAAGCTAATTTTTTTAAAAACAAGTTGGATAAGATTCACCATGACCTGCATAAAATCTAAAGTGCTGTGTCTTTTCACATCCAGCCAATGAATGGACTTGTTTATGATTAGATATTTTAAATTCTAATTTAAAGAATACATTTATTTTCTCATTATTTGTGTATATTGAGGAAAGTTTTCTGCAAGTATGGAGATCAGAAGATAACCTGAGGGACTTGATTCTCTCCTCCACTGTCTGGGTCCCAGGGATCAAACTAATGTCTTCAGGCTTAACGGCAAGCACTTTCGCCACAGAGACGTCCCACCAGTCCCAAATTCTTTCTGTCCTAGATTTTAATCCTTTACATGATGTATTGCAGGACATACTTTCTGCTACTCCAGTTTCACTTTTGCGCATTAACAAAGGCTTTCTCTGGATGAAAGAATATTTTGTAATTGTGTCTAATAAAGTTTATAACAACACCTTTATCCTTTGAGTAGGTAGTCTGTGTTAGTTGTAAAAGCTTTTCATCTATTATCCTTTCAACAATTTTATTGAGATTATTTCTTGTTCAGTTGTTCTTTTTGTATCATTTTGGTTTTTGCTCTAATTTTCTTAGCTCCTATGCTCCTTTCATTGTGCACATTTAAAATATATATAGGCTATGAAGATGGATATCAGTTTTCAATATTTTATTCCTGTTATGATATATAATTTTATTTCTATTTACTGTCAGTTTTAACCATCAAATTATAATTGAGGATGGCATTTTTTTCATTGTCTTTAGACAGAGCCTCTCTTTGTAACCCATATAACTTGAGTAAACATCTTCCTACCATGATTTCCCAGGTACTGAGGTTAAGGGCAACCATGCATAGCCAGGCCTGGCACTTTTATGTTTTACACTTGGTTCTTGAAATGGCAGCTCTGATTATGATTTAATGAGTGGAGGCTTTTCTTCTTATATGCATTATGAATTTAGTGTTATAAATCTCCTTCTTACCAGTGCTTTCTCTGTAACCCACAAAATGCCCATAAATAAGATTTTCATTTTTATTTAGTTTAATATAATTCATTGTTTCCTTGAGACTTATTTTTGGCTCACATCTTTTTAAAGGGTATATCATGTAATTTTCTATTATGGAGAATATTTTGTGTATTATTAAGGCAGGAGTTTAATTTCCTCAATTTTATTGTTAACACTTAAGTTGTTTTCCTGTTATAAAAATTTTTTAACCAAAAAAAAAATAGCTTGGAGGACGAAGAATGTACCTTGGTGCTCAGTTCCATGTCCAAGTCCTTCATGACAAAGGGTAGTCTTGGTTGCAGGAGATGGAGGCACCTGATTTTATTACATAAGTGAACAATGAAGAGCAAAGAGTGATGAATTCATGCTAGTGTTTGTCTTGCACTTTCTATGTAATATAATTTTGGGTATCAGCTACTGAGTGGTCCTGCCCGCAGTGAAGTTGGATGATCCTATATCAAGAAACACAGTCAAGAAAATGCCCCAGAATCCCACTTCTCAGGTGTTTACAGATTTTGTTGAGTTGACATTACTACACATCGTATCACTTAAAGAAAAATACCTTTATTATTTCAGAGTACAAATGAAGGTTTCAACTTTCCATGATGTCTTGATTGGCAACATGGAAAGGATGGTGCCCATTGGACTTTATGATAAGGATGGTGCCTAGTCAAGGGCTATGGAAAGCCTGGACCTTGGGGATTTCTGCACAGTCATCCATCAAAGAAATGGGAAGGGACTTAATCATTCCAAGTCAGTGGAAAGCATAGCAAGCCTATGTTCTTGACTGCTATTGTGGTATAGCAGATCCTGTTCCCACCCAACCCTGAAATCCCAGCTCTTTACTCTGCTTTTACTGACTCTACTTTAATGGCAATATTAAGGGAGCTTGTCACAGCCTCTGGATAATGCATGTCTTCTCCCATCATAGCTGTTTCTGGAGCAGGTGACAGTGGGGTGGGTTTATTTGTCTTTCTAATGGTGCTTGGGTAATAGCACTTGTTCTATAAGTGTGGTTTCTGTTCACTTGTTTGATTTTTTCTTTGTAGATTGTCCTTAGGCTAGAGAAAGCTCACATTTTTTTTTCTTCTTAGCTTGACATTTCTGGGCTATTGACTCCTTTATGTTTAAACATGAAACATATGAAGCAAAATGCATATACAACAAACAAAATAACAGGGGAATTTCCACAATTTCATATCTCAAGTCCCTCAGTTACTCTGACTTTTTATGTCTGTCTTTAAAAGACTAACAAATTTGACTTATGCACGATAGCTATGAATTTTAGAACTCTTTAGCAGAAAAAAGTGCAAACTATATTCATTCTATTTTTTTAGAATTTTATAAAGGCTAAGGTTAGATTTTGAGTTAAGAAGAAAGAGGAGGAGAAGAAAAAATGAGAAGAACTGATAGGGTATAGTTGCTAAAATGATTAAATTATTCTAATGCAAATAAACTCAATGCTGACATATTTGCAGATGTTCCTCCATATTTTTATTTCCTATGGAAACAATCTAAGTACTAACTAGATTGAAATTTATATAAAAATGAAATCTTAGGATTGTTACACAGAGAAATCCTGCCTCAAGAAAACAAACACCCCCCAAAATAGACCAACAAGTCTTAAAATCAAATAAAACATTTTTATAAAAAGGTTCAGGTTTTCTTAGTATCATAAGAAATCATTTAATAAATGCGATTAAATGGTATTGAATAAATCATATATAATAGATTTTATTAATCATATTCTTCAAGCATAAAGAAGTATAAAAGTTTGCAGTATGCATTGTTCATTTTAAGTTGGGCACTAGCTAATTTTCACATGAATCCAGAAACCTGATAAACAGGTATTTTTACGCTTTTTTTCGGTCTTACGTCAGTAACACTATGTTCTGTGCTAACAGATGTGGACATTTTTCTAGCTATAATTTTGGTCATCTAATTTTGATTTTCTAACAGGCTTCAGAACATCCTGAGTAAGCTAATTTGTGAATTCCTACATACTACTTAGAATTTGTATGCACTCTTTAGATTTGAATATTGAAAGGGGTAGATGAAAAAGTCTTTGCTTAAAAAAATCATTTTTGCTGTCTCTTAGGGTTGTGTGTGTGCGTGTGTGTGTGTGTGTGTGTGTGTGTAAGTGGGTGTTAATCTGCAGAGGCCAAGGAACATCATGGATAAACTCTCTCATAACTTACCTTATTATATTTAGACAGTGTCTCTCACTGAACTTCAAATAAGGCTGGCTGTGAGCCAGCACCAGAGCCAGCAACCCTCCTGTCTCCACACTGTGAAGACCGGATTGTAGGTAAGTATGGCCACATCTTAATTTTCATGTAGGTTCTGGGCTTTGAAATCAGGATTTTGTTTGAGTAGCAAGCACTGCTCACAGGACACCAGGCTGGCCTCCAACTCACAGAGATTTGTCTGCCTCTGCCTCTTCAGTGCTGGGATTAAAGGTCTGAGCCACCATCACCTGGTTATTCTATTGTTTCTTAATCTGTGTTCTTTCTTTCTCTTCTTCCTTCCTTCTTTCATTTCTTCCTATTTTCTTCCTTCCTATTTTCCTTCTTTATTTATTTCCTTCTTTTGTTCTTTTTTTTTTCATGCTGCACACTTTGTTTTTAATGCTATCGTAGTTTGGATCAAGACTCTACTTTCGGGCAAATACATCAGGAGGTGACCCCCACAGTCTTTTTCACTACACCAATACAACTTCTAGCTGTGTTTGAAACACTTATCCTTATATTCACAAAAGTGTAGCTCTCAACCCTCATCAAAGAAGTTTCATTTTGTAGCAGATTAAAACTGCTACAGAGATAAGCTAATAACTGATCGTTGGTGCCCAACCTGAGCTGGTATATCTACAATGCACTCCCCACCCATAAGGTTCACAGAACAGATGGTAGAGGCCCAAAATAGTTCTAAGAGCCTAAGGATCATGATGTCTGATGTTAGATAGTATTTCTTAGATTTGATAAGGAAACAAAAATAAAATCTCAATGATATGATTTCTTAAAGAAGAACAGCATAATGACAGCACTGGTTGGCATGGAAACATGAATGCCGGTCATTCCTTAAATTCCCTCTCCTCTCTGAATACACACGCACGTGCACATGCAAACCTGTGTTCGTACAAGCATCAGTGTGTGTGAGAGCATGTCTGGGTTTAAGGGTTGTGGTTAGAAAAGAAGAGTGACTATAAGTTTAGAAACGTGAAAAACTGAAAAGCTGTCCTAAATTTATGCAGTTTTGGTAGTTCAACTTTACATCCATATGAATTCTCAAGAAACTTTGTGAAGAAATTGCCCATAATTTTTTTAATGAAAACAATCCTTGATACAGCTGGAAAGACTAAATCCTAGCTTTCCTGCTCTGTCCCTCAGTGCTTCTTCCAAAACAAAGTGTGCTCTACTCTTGGGTCGCCCCTAACTGTAGCGTCGCACAAGCATTTGTCATTACAAATATTTTGATTTCACTTGTCAAACAAATTTAGCCAATAATGACATTTAATTATTATCAGGGACTTTGGTAAAACTCTGCTCCCTTAGAAAAAACCTGATTAAGCTCTGAGGAGAAGCCTAATGCTTTCCAGACTTGAGCTTTCAACTACCCCTGGAGAGTTTCCACGTGCCCTGCTCTCCCAGACTCAGTTTAGACTCTTCCTTAATGAAGATGTGTTACTCCCACAGAGACATGCATGTGACCATGTAGATTAATTAATAGCTAAAAACACAAATTAATAGCTTGTTAACACATGAGAATAGCGACGGATCACCCACCTAAAGAAATAGTGTGGATTGAAAAACAGATGTCATAGTGAAGCATTGGTATTGGGAAAAGGAGAAATTGATAAGTACTGGAGAATATAAACAAATAAAATGATTGCAAAATAAGCTTCATTTTTTTGGGAAGGAATAGAGCCTCTGATTTTATTTATGCAGGGATTGCTCGATATTAAGCAATATAATACTTTTGACACGAGTATGGGTTTCTGTTTTGTTCAAAACGTAACCATCACAAATTTCTCTATGAAAATCTAAATATATCTTCTGTCAATCCATCCAGACATTGGAATTATTTTCTAAACTAGGATTTGAGGAATTATTCTAAAATTTTCTAGAGGTGATTAAACCCTATTTAATTCTGTTGAAAACACAAGTTACCAAGATACCTTGCACTCTTGAGACTCCCAAATAACTGCACTTTATTACCTCAGGTGATCTAGAAATTTGAATAAAGTGGGGGAATGAATTTCACCAACTTTATTTTACCTAATTCGTGTGACAGAGGAAGTAAGGAGGGTATCCTCAAATAAATACTACTATGTGGAAGAGAATAAAGGTATAAATATCTTCAAAATTTCCTCTGTATATTGAGGTAAAAAATATGGGATTTCTAGAACTTGACTTCCTAATAAAAGTCTCCACCTAGTTAAATAAGTATCAACACAACTCAGCAGTTTTCCATTTGACATAGAGACAATAATTATTATCAAGCAGCATGGCCTCCTCTTATCTCCCTTGAAGTCTTCAGTTCATAAAGAATCCCATTACTGACATCTCTGTGAACCATAATATTTACCTCTGAAATCATTGCCTTATCTTTCGGATATGTTTTAGGTATAGAATTCCGACACAGCTTTATGTGCTGAAGTCATATACACCACTTGGTGGCCCTGCATTTGGAGATGCAGCTATTTGGCTGCAGAGATGGGACTATGACAGAGGAAGTAGTTCACTGATGAATTGCACAGAAGATAGATTTTGGCACCTACCCCTGTCATGTCTTTCCCCTGTCCTGGCCCTGCCTTTTAGGTGTCATGATCAGTGGAGGGTTTTCCTATCTTCTGCCCTCCTGACATAGTATGCTCCGTTATTACAGTCCAGCAGCCATAGAAACTGCTCATCTAAATCGAACACTTTGAATGCACGAGCCAAAATAAATAGTTCTTCTTTTTATCTTTGTTATTCTAGATGTCTGTTACAGCGATGCCACCCTGATTATCCTACTTTCAAGGCATGGGATGTCACATATTACCCAGCTCCTAAAGATTTTGCTTGCCTTTCCATGTCTAAACATTATTAACATAAAATGTACAAATATCCATAGGCAACATTTTAAAATGTATTATCGCGTCATTAGTTTAACCATGTATAACTTCATTCACTTAATTCATTGTTTCTGACATAAAGATCACACAGAGATCTCCATTTAAACATATGTAAGAACTTAAATAGCCAGAAGGGATATTTTAAGTGGTATTTAACTCACAATTTGTGCATGCATATTTGATTTCTATTTTTTCCCATTTCTTCAGCTTGGAGCATCTACAACTAGAGTTTATTTTTGTATACAAAATTGAATAATTACAGATTTCACATGCTCCCTCAATGACAATCTCAGAATTTAAATTGGTTTCATATTAACACAGTTAGTAGGAAGTACATATTCATGTTGCTCACTATCTGGAGCATAGGAAAAGAACTCTGCAGGAAGGACTCCTGAAGCCAGCAAATGCCTCAGGCTCTGTTGTTTTTAGAGAGCTAAGAGTGGCCCTCCAACTGCATTCATTAGAGTTAGCTAACTCTTTTTTATCTTGAAGAACCCTTAAAGCTGTTTATGATCTCTTTCTAAATATTTATTAATGCTTATCTATTTTAGTTACATGGAAGTTCTCTTTGCGATTTCATGTAGAAAAATGGGAAGGACAAATTCAACAGTGTTAAAAAAATTTTCTTTCTTTTTATTTATTTATTTGTTTGTTTGTTTATTTATTTATTTATTTTTATTAAAATTTCCACCTCCTCCCCTCCTCCCATTTCCCTCCCATCACCCCCAATTCCCCTCCCCCTCACTCTCCAATCCAGAGATCAATCCGGATTCCTTGCCCTATGGGAAGTCCAAGGTCCTCCCCCCTCCATCCAGTTCTAAGAA
>LOEQ01009082.1:51207-80532 GCA_001685075.1 Bramus lutescens | reverse complement strand
TGATGGGAGGGAAATGTGAGGAGGGGAGGAGGTGGAAATTTTTAATAAAAAAAGAAAATACTGATTTTAAAAGATGTGCACTCCTTCTGTTCTCAGTGCTGCTCTTCTCGGCTCCTCTTGTTCTGTGTCTCGCAGCACAGTGATGGATCCAGGTAACTTTATTTATTTGCTAACTACTCAGAGGAGATAATGACTAAAAGGCAATAGATTCTGTTTAATCTACTGAAAATCTAAATAGGATGCACATAAGGGTACAGAGTCTATGAGACAAAAACATACTATGAAGTTGATGAATTTCACGGAAGCCTTAGCAAACTCAGAATTAAAGAAAACATCACCAAGTTTGATTTAATAATATTCAATGATGAACTCTGCCATAAAGCAAAGATGTGAGAAACTTTCCAGTGCAGTTATGTATTTAAATGCAAACCACATAGACTTTCTAATGTGCATGATCATGGTAGTTTGCCTAAGGATGAGTCTGTGAAAATAAAGGAACAGATATTTAGATTCAAACCTGACATTTTTATCATTATAGAGAACAGAAATGGTGCAAACCGACTTTTTCTTCTTTTTTATACAAATATTTTAACAACATTTTAAAAATTATATACAACATATTTTGATCTTATTTGTCCAAACACCTGGCATTAACTTTCCCCTTAACTCCTCCTAGGTCCACCCTACCACTGCAACTTCATGTTCTTCAAAAAAATCAATAGCCTATGACCTGTGACTAGTGATGTCCACATGTTTCTGGGTGTGGGTCAGACAGGAGCCACATTTTTAAAGAAATGCAATTCCTATCCAATAGAAGCCACCAAGTGCCACAGTTAGGGATGTGAGCTCATGAACCTCCTTTTCAATCCTCATTAGAATGTTGACTGACTTTTATCTTTTGCTGGTAACTACAGCTACTCTGAATTCATCAAAGCTTTTAAAAAGGGTTTTAGCGACTATAGGTCTGTCTTTTTTGCTGTCATGGAAGAATATACATACAAATGGCACTTTTAGTGATGTTTCTGGTAAAGAAATATGTGTTATGTTTCCCTGTACCCCACCTTTTCCACCTAAGATTCTCTGGGTCTCTTGATAGTTAATCTATTTTCTTAAAAAAATCTATCCTCACTTAAAAAATGTTTACATGTGTCTTATTCATTTCTGTGTGGTTTCTTAGAGAGGTCAGAACAGGGCATCTGATCATCCTCTGCTGCTGGATTTTCAGGTGGTTGTGAGCCTCGCAACATGGGTGCAGAGAATTAAACTCTGGACCTCAGCAAAAGCTATGAGTCCCCTTAACCAGTAAGTTCAGCCCCAATCAATGGTTTTTATGGATTAACTCTGCCTGGGAATTGGGATGAAAGTCTGGCTACTCAGTCCTTGGTGGATTGTTTCAAATTCATATTTCATTGTCATTGGTATGTGAGCTCTGCAGGAAGAAGAGGTCACCCTTTCAATTTTGGTTACAGATATCATAGGCTAACTTCAGTCTAGGCATTAAATTCTAGGGTTATTTCTCTCACTACTACCTCATTGTCTTCATGGTTAACTTTTAATACCAACTGCCCAACTCTGTCCCAAGGGACAAAGGATGATGTTTCAGACAAGAGTTCAACCATATTTTATTCTTCTCCAACAGGATTTACAGCATGGCAAGAAATACTTATGAGAAATATGTAATTCCTTGAAGGGAATTCTTATAATTCTTACATGGAGTTTTAAATCTGCATAAATCATTGCCCTTGTTTTCAATCTATGCCTTCTACAACCATCAAAATCAAGTCATAAGCCACATTGACATCTAATGGGGGGGGACAGAAAGGTTAAATCTGTACGGTCTTACTCAAAAGAATGAAATACAAGAACATTTCATTGCAACCAGAATATTATCATATAAATGGAAGATTACAGCCAAGCTCTGTGAAGGATGATGAATTGGGACTAGCCTAATGATCCTATAATCTGGCAAAACACTTCCTGCAGACATGCTTCATCTTAAATACATGAGGGACTCCTGTTGGAATAATGACTAATAGATGTTAAGTTCTCTGTGTAAGTCAAAAGAAATCAGTTATAATTTCTGCCCAATGAGCCAAACAGTGTTAAGCCCACTACTTGGGCAAAATTCAACCCTACATCTCCACTAACAAGTCTGCCTTCAGACTCTGTGATAAGCAGTCCGTCTAGTGGGAAACAGCAAGCAGGGATGGATATAGACTTCCTCCATTTCGTTCTGAACTACAATGTGCTCTAGGCATTGCTGTATTATGACATTTAAAAAAATGAAAATAGTAAGGTCTAGTGTATCTGAAATTTTAAGGAAGGTCCTCTACATATTTTAATAAGCATTGTATATTTTGCAAGATTTCAGGTATGGCCTTTCAATCTGGAAATGTACTTTGAAGAAGAGGCTACCCTCAACTTTTGAGAACCATGAAGCCATTTGAACATAAATCACACAAAATCTGTGAAGCTAATATTATTTTAATAGAGCTAAGTATATACCATGGGAATAAAATAGTTCAGGCAAAGAACATCTGTGAAAGGTGGTGCTTAGATTCGCTCATCATTCTGCCTCTTTCATCAGACAGTTTAAACATCAGTTTCTATAGAAAGCTCTAAGCTGCTAACCTCAAGCCCAGCCTCTTCGAAAGATAGCTATTTTGGAAAAAGAGATCCATATAAGTCTTAAAGCTGCTATCCAAAATGTCTATATGATAATGCATTCTCTCAATAAATTGAAATATTATTCAGGCGTGCGTGTGCGTGTGTGTGTGTGTGTGTGTGTGTGTGCATGTGCTGTTTGCAAAAGGTGGGGGAATTTGGCAAGAGTGAAAATTATCTCATTGGTCATCTTTTTCTTGAGTAGTAGTGAGTTTTGACTATGAAGAAGCAAAGTCTACACACAATATATAAACAATGCCAATATATTATACATGCACATACAATACTGTTATCTATTCCTATAAATGTGTCCATATATTTATATATATGTGTGTGTGTGTGTAGATATATACATGTATATATATGTGTACATACACACATATAAATATATATACACACAAATGAGGCTCATATCAAGGTAGTAAAAATTGTGTGCTTATAACAATGATCTGTTATTGTGTTTATTGTATTATATATGTTCCCTCTACATAAGCTAATTTTGGAGAAGGTAAGATTGGTCAGTAGTTAACAACATTACATGTTTATTCAGAGGGCACAGATTCTATTCCCAGCACTCACACAGTGGGAAAAAAACTGTTTATATGTCTAGTTCATCTCCCCCTCTGGTCACTGTGATCACCAGGCATGCAAATGTTTCATAGACGTTCATGGAGACAAAATGTCCATGCAAATAAAAACTTAATTGTGTCTATATATGAAGATAGAATAACAATTGTTTGTTTGTTTGGTTTTTTTTCCCAGAAAGTGATAGTAGGCTCAGAAAGATGAATCCACTCCAAATCTACTATACTGAAATGGAAAGTTTTTTTATTTTTATTTTTTATTGATTTCTATTGAGCTCTACATTTTTCTCTGCTCCCCTCCCTGCCTCACCCCCTGAAATGTGTGAAATAAATATTGGCATTCTTTTAAAAAGTATTTATTACAAAACCTTCCAAACTTTTCAAACATTAGAACAAAACAAATAAAAGTGAACCAAAACACCTCTGAGTGAATTTCAGGGGCTACTTACTGAAGTAAGAGAAAAATAACTCTAGACATGCTATCATTTCATCAATCAATTATGCATTTGTTCACCTCTTTACTTTTCTATGTATTTGTTTGTTTACCTGTTTATATGGGGGTAAGCACTTGTTTGGTGGAGAATATTTTTGAGAGACTGTTCTCTCCTGCTACCTGTGTGTCCTGAGTATCTACCCTGAGGCATCATGTTTGGTCGCAAAGACCTTTAGTTGTCGCTATTACCTTCCTGGTTTTCTCAGTGCCATTAACTCCTTGGAGACCTCATGAGTTGTTCTCCAGGAAGTCCCTCCCTCTGGATTCATTTTCTTTCTCTTCCCGCCCTCTAACAATGCTTTTTTTCTCACATTACTAGAGTAGAAGTCAAATCTAACAACTTCCTCAGGTGAAACCTTTCAGACAGACAATCTCATAAGTTTCTTGTGCTTTGTTCAGTAACGCTGAGTCAGTCATGTAAGCCCAGAATTAGGGATAATTGATTACAAAACACATTTTCCTTTTTGAGACAAGTTGCCTTTTTATTTCAATTTTTATTTTATTAATACGACTGTGTTCCTATGTGAATGGTTGTGCATGACTGGTGCCCACTGAAAGCAAATACAGTACTGGTTGTCTGGCAGCTGGAGTTACAGTTAGCTGTAAGCTAACCAATATGATTGCTGGGAACAAAACCCTGATTTTCTGCAAGGGTGGCAAGTTCTCTTAACAGGATCTATTTTTTTCTAGCTCCAAATTTGTCTTTATTTAAACTTCTCTGGGAACTCCATTGCTGGGGAAAACTTTAAAGACACTAAGGCAATAAAAGTGCAAGATTGACAATGAACAAATACTTCATTTCTTGGAGAGAAAATAATTATGTTTTTTTTGGAAGTTAGATTGGTGCCAACTACTATGTTCTATGACTGTACTAAATGGTACTGTGGAAAGTAATCGGCATCAGGATGACACATAGCTCTAGAAGGTGCATGCCCTGAAGCAGAGTGTCTGAAGTGCTTACTGTTCAGTTGGAAGACCCTGATGTTTTAGACCAGGGAAATGAGCCCTGCTAGTTCCAGGAACACCGTCACACAGGGAAAATGGTAGGAGGTATGAGATTAAAGACTACAATTAAATTGTAAACAATAGGTTCAGAAGGGAGTCTGTGCTATTTTACACACACACACCACACACATGTAACACACACATATATATGTTTACAAATATGTATGTGTGTGTGTGTGTGTGTGTAAAATAGCACAGACTCCCTTCTGAACCTATTGTTTACAAATGCACCGAAGAGATTTTTGTAATTTGGGAAAGACATGGTGACTTTGAAGAATGTGGTTTTTCCATCCTAGTTATAAGCAAAACAAATGAGTTTATTTCCTATGCACAAATGAATGAAAGGGAAGCAGAAACCTAATGCTTAGAAATGAGATTCTTTTGATTGCTAATTTCTTCTAGGGTAGGACATCCGGTCCCTTTCTGGAAGCAAACTTTCAACAATCAAGACACCATTCTACCACAAGTTTAGAGATATGATGGAAATTGTTGCAGAAATGTGTTACATCTCAGCTGGGGAGGAAACTCTACAAGAAAAATTCCTTTATTTTGATAAGGCAGCCCAATCTTGCTTAACCTTTAGCCAAGTATTTGCCAAGTACAGTGTTGTATGAATAAGCCATTCTCAGTCAATTCAGGGTATAGATATAATTATTCTTTTATATTAATTCTTGAACAGAATATTCAAATAAGCCAAGTACTACTAGCACAATGTATTAGTTGACCACGGATGTTCTAACAAATAGTAGAAAGAGTGATGTCAACAGCTGAATGGATATGTGTGGGAAATTTCAGAAGCTAGAAGCCCTTATGGAACCTGGGCATAAGGGTGGTTTGGTTCCTTTTGAGATCAGAGAGGAATCCTTACAATTTTTCATTGAGCATTACGTCTTCACTGGACTACAGAAGCACTGCCAACATTGCCAATTCTCTGACATGATCTCTGTGTGTGTATGTGCTGTATCCACATCTTTCTGTAAATAAAGCAGTCACCGAAGAAAGTGACCAACCTTCTCCAGTACCACCCAACCACATCTTTAGCTGCAATTTCCATGATCTAATTTCTGAACAAATTCACAGTTGAGGTAGCAAGGATTACAATACCATATATATGGAATCTAGAAGAACACATTTTTAACCCCCAAATAGCAGAGCAGTCCTAGTACCATGGCAGGCTATGTGGGTTTATAAATATTGCAACTATAGGAAACTTAGATATTGTGTATTTTTTGTGATTTGCATCTAGGGTTGTTCTGTATGTTACAGGAGTTCAATAGATACTGGTAACATTCAAACTTCCATTCACAACAGCAAACAATGGAAGTGGACTGCTTTAACTGCTCCTAACTCTCCTTTAGGGATAAGGTAGAAGAGAGCAAAACTTCTTCAATGGAGACTGATTATGAAGCTTTCAAGTTGTTTTCCTGTCCCCACTAGAATCTTAAAAAATATATACAAGCTAACTGATATTATTGACCTTCTTCAATAAAAGTGATATACGGTAACTTTTTCAAAGCAAGATGTTCCACGTGTTGATGCATTTTAGTAATAACTTTTTTTAACGTTTTGAGATTATAATATAATTACAGCATCACCTTCCTTCCAATCCCTCCAAAATAATTTTTTTCAAAGCCACACACAGAGACACATTGAATCCATCTTCCAATTTTTTCACTTTGTAACTCTCTGGACTTTTAATTTTTTCCCCCAAAATAAACCTAGATATTTTATTTGTTATTCTTCTCATTGTTGTAAAAACATGACTACAAAAACAGTTTAACAGAGGAGGATTTCATTCTACTGCATCAAATAAGAAAAGATATAAACAATAGTGAAGGGAAGGCCATAATGAACCAGTTGCTTCCACTGAGACCAAATTAGGACACAAAGGTCAGACAGGAAGCGATTTTACACTATCAAGCCTCAAGGGCTGAACCAGTTCTAGATCTTCTAATTTATCAAAAAAAGCAGTAATTTCAAATTTCTGAGTGAAGTATTACAATTTTATTGATTGTGGTGAATTGAAATCAAAAGAAGAATGGGGAAATGAGCTGCCAGAATGAAAAAAAAATATGCAGCTAATGATAGTGACTTGGTTTGACTTCAAGGTGGAATCTATGGAAACCAAGGTAGCAGAAATTTCTGGAAGCATTTTGTGCAATTGAGAAGAATTATCAGTGTAAACCTGTGTACATGACAGTCATTGTATTCCCGCCATTGAAAAATTGTCATGACTGTCTGCTTTGTAGTGACAGCATCAAACAAGGTCTACAATTTAAATATATATTTTCTTAGAAAGATTTGTTTACATACTTTATTTTGTTTGCATGAAATTATATGTGGTATGTCACTGAAGAAACCCTTAGAAGTCAGAAGAGGCTGTCTGATAACCTGAAACTGAGGTTGTAGGTAGTTGTAAGCAACTGTGTGGGTGTGAAGAACTGCACCTCTATCCTTCGAAAGAGCAGCAGGTACTCTTAACCACTGAGCAATTTCTCTAAATGCGTCTTGAATACTGTCAAATACACTTCTCACCTCATCGTTCAGCTAGTTATAGGACCCTGACAATACCTAAATCTCCTATTCTTTATAGTTCAGTAAGATGGAAAAGAAACCCTATTTTTTGTGGGTTTTAGAAGTAGAAATATAAACACACACTTGTTGCTAAGAATTATGTTCACCAGAGTAAACACTCACTAAATATTTTTGATCATTGTGTCATTGTTTGTATAAGAAACATTTTGGTAATCCAATCTCTTATTTTCTAAATAATCAGGCCATCAATGGCTTATGCTATCTAATAATCTAAACACATTACTTATCTTTGCTCTTGTGTATTGACATCAAGAAAACAAACAATTGACGGCGCTAAAACTTAGAGTAATGGTCCTTAACCACGGGTGCCTTTTTTTTTTCCTGTGGGATACCTGGTCACACTTGCAGAAAGTTTAAATTATGAAGGTAAAACAGAGATACTCCTCTCAGGCAGAAAAAATCCAGGCATCCTGCTAACATCTATTGAGCACAGTAACCCCACCTCTGTCTATAAACTGATACAAATTATTATATATATTTATAAACAGAAATTTATGAATTGCAGATGTGAGAGTGGTGGAAAATACAATCAGAAAAGGATGTCATATTTAAACAATGAATGCTCCCGCACTCACCTACCAACTGGATATCCATACCACTTCCTCTAGTGCTTGGTGAATTACACAAATAGAAGCTGGGAGGAATGTGAGAATCAGAAGATACAGGCAAGTACTAGGAAAGTCTTTCCTCTGGGCATGACACAATCAATCATGATCTCACTACAGTACAGGCTGTCAACAAAGAGCATACACATGACTGGACCTGCCAATAGTCCGTCGTGATTTAAGGAAGGCCTCATGTAGCCCTACTCATTCCTACTGAGCTGTGGGCCTTTAATGGACTGAGAGAGGGATAGACATCATCTTCAGTGTGGATGTGGATACAGCCACACATTTTAATAGCAGCAAAGCCATGGAAACCCAGATAACCTTGGTTAAATTCAGTGTCTCATAAAACAGAGCAAAATGTTGGAAATGTTGGCAAGCGATTTCTGTGGGTTGGGGATAGGGACGAAGGGAAATAAGAGGGAATGCCAATAATCAGAATGCACTATGTATATTTGAAATTGTCCTGATCAAGAAGAAAAAGAAATAAAAATCCACAAGCATGAATGAAAGAGAAGGCTTGCCTCCCTTGAAGATGAAGTTCTCTCTGCCTAATGAATTAAGATCTCTTGTCAGGAATTCAGGAGCTTGACTTTCAAAAGAAGGCTTGTATATCAGCATAAATCCATCATCTTTACACCTACCCTAGCACTAAGCAGTGGAAAGCAAAATGAATGAAATTCCCCAGCGGGTCGCTGGTCTTGTGTGCAGGTCTACTCATAAAATTATTACACGTGACACCAAAGCTTGAGATGACTTCCCAGACTTTTTCCAAGGAATAGATAATATAACACATTTTTAAAATGTCTCTAGGTAGCTATAAAGGAGGTTTTTGTGTACAGCTGTCATCTGTCTGCATTAACTGTTTACATAAAAACTAAATTGATTAGAAATTTTACAATCTGAACACCTGGATAAAGTCCTTTTTTAATGTCTGCTTTCTACTCTCTCACCTTGTCAATTAAGAAACTAAGAATAGTGGATGATTTCCAAGCCAGTATTGGAAGCAGTGCATACTTTTCTAGGTCCTTCCTGCCTGCTACTGGTTTAAAATAGGCATATGCTTCTAATAGTTTAAGTATTTTCATCTCCGTTTCCTTGGCAGCTTTCCAAAATTGTTTAGCTTTTAAGAAATCTATTTTATGTTATCTGGTTTAGATATATGGTCAATCATCTTTGACCCGAAGAGACTTAGAGACTAATTTAAAGCAAAACAATCCAAAACAAAAGGTGTGAAGCAATAACACCAACCAGTACTCACAACCTCAAAAAAAATGGAATGTTAGAAGTAATCAAGGACCAGAATGTGTAGTTCAGCTGGTAAAGGACTTGCCTTACACTCAAAAAGCCCTGGGTTCCATTTCCAGCAGTGCATAAAGCAGACATGGTGGCACGTGTCTGAAGAGGGAGGATCAGGTGTTCAAGATGACCCTTAGCTACATAGTGATTTCGAAGCCAGCCTGAGTAATATGTGATCCTGAAACAACTCCCCTCCCCACTCCGGCAACCCAGCTAAAAGTATAGCCATGGAGACAATTTTATAATTCCAGAGCTATGGAGCCAGAAACAGGTGGAATCCTGAGACAAACAAGACTCTGGCAACTTCTAGGTCACACACCCTGTGTCAAAAATCAAGGGTGTTTGGTTTCTAAACAAATACTACTCTTAGCCTTGTGGCAGTGGTGCATGCCCTTAATCCTAGAACTTGGGAGGCAAAGTCAGGCAAATCTCTGTGTTGGAGGCCAGCCCGGTCTACACAGTAAGTTCCAGCATAGCCAGTGAGTTCCATTTCTACAGTGAGTTTCAGAGACACACTAAGAAACTCTGTCTCTCAAAAACAAGCAAATGAACAAAATATTCTACCCTGGATTGACATATGGCTTTACATTTGCATACTTGCATATGTATACACACGTCAAACACACATTAAAACTGATGAAGACAGCCATGTCATACCATTCCCTGCTGCCTTTTGCCTGGTCAGGAGGAGGATGCAGTGCCATCCCATTTTGGATCTGCAGACCAGAGTTGATTCTCTGCATTTTACAAGGCTCACTTTCACGGCTCTAGACTAGAGATGGGCATGTATGTAAAGATCCTTGTGAATACTTCTGTTTATTTTCCATTTATTTATTTTATTAGAATACTAAGGATGATGACATAGAGATTCAGAACAAATGCGAATAATGTCTTTGATGTAAAGTTTAGCTTCGTTGGTTTCTTTAGGGACACACAAAAGAGAAAAGCTTGCCATTTGAATTTATGGATATAACAGGCTGTAGCACCCATTCAATGATTTTTGAAAAGCATCTACTGATCCTAGGATAAAACTATAAACAAACAAACAAAACATTTTCAAATGATGAGAAATGATACCTTTATCTACATAGACCAAAGAAAGGCAAATGGATGCTAAGAATCAGTTGTAGTCACTAGAACCTCATTGCTTAAACAAAAACAAAAAACAATCAGCAGAAAAATGTAAATGTTTCAATAAAGTAAAACGTAGACATGCAGAGAACACTTGTGCAACAGGAAATAGTAAACCTCTCTAAAGGTGTATGACAACCCTGTTCCTGTCATCTTTGTTGCTAATTGCTACCAATGTTCAAGTATAAATGAGCTACACATATTTCAAAGTTTAAAATATGTAAGCAAATCTTCTTATTTAGTAGAATGTCCCAATGGTAATGCTCAAAGGTAAGAGCAAAGTCAACAGAGGAATGAAGGTATAGGATACAACTTGGTGTTCACCAGTACGTAAAAATCAATATATAGCATCAAGAACTAATGATAACAAACTTGGGCAAATAAGTAACAGAATGACATTTGTCAGTATAAGACCCTCTAATTCAGAACAATGCCCTTAAAATTTACTTTGTGTTTTCTGAAGATTTATATGAGGTCCAGAATGATTGCTTACAGCTGGCAGCTTGCTAGTCTCCTAGTGATTCGTATAATTACCTCTATTGAGTTAGTGTATTGATCTGTAGCTGCTAGCCATTTCAAAACTCTCCCTTTATCCTGCAAGAGGTAATGGAATTAATGAGTATCTTTGCCAAACATCACAAGAACATTAAGCACACAATTAGGTCAGAATATGAAACTGGTGAGGGGGGAAAGAACCAACTAAATATAAATTTTAGCTAAGATAAATTGAAGCAAGATGTTCCTACTTAATTTGTTAAAGAAATGCATGGTATGAAAACAATACCCAAGAAACTCAGATAAATTTACTGGAGAATCTTCACACCACCTGCGTTGCTATGAGTGGCAGATTTTCAAACCAGAAAGAGTATGAATTAGGAATGTATTTTGAGAGTTAAAAACCAGTTTGTGCAAAACTGTAAAGGAAGGTTCAGAATTCTGCCTCTGAGTTGGTGTGCCTGCAGTGGATTGTGAAACATGAAGGGAAGACAGTACTCACCTCAGGATGTCATTTACAGGCATCCATTCTGAGCCTGTGATAATGAATGTAGGGATGGCCAGTGTTGACCATGTATGTTGTTAGCAAGAATGATTAGGGAAAATGAACACCATTTTAAATAACAAATGGATGAATTGGGACTGTGTATAACTTACTGATGCTAAAGTACTTTCACAGAGCTGTCCACTCTTGCTTTGCGCATGGCCAAACCTGGAAATAAAATCTATATCACAATCATATCAAAGAAGAGAATGACAAACAAACATTTCTCATCAAACTCATGAAACAACCCCAATTAAACTCAGTGACCAAAACAAACAAGCAACAACAATAATGAAAAGAAGACAACAGACAAAAAATGTCAGAAAAGTAGGAGGCTTTTTTAGGGTGAAAAGTTTCAGTGACAGATAGAAGGGAATGAAAATAACTAAAACTCAATATGCTCCAGTGGATGGCTAGACACCCTTGAAAATAATGGTGGCAGAATGAATTCACTCTGGCTTAAGAAATTGCCATTGTTTGTGGTTGCCTTCCAGAACTTGGTGATGAAAAAAATTCTATTGCTGAAGATGGCACACACTCGAGTCATAGGACATGGGAAAATGAAAGCAGTACTGGTGTGGAAGTTCCACCACTAAGGAGAGATTTCTCTGTGTTGGAAGGTTTTGTGAACTCTGCTTGGAGAAGCATGCCATTAACAGTATTACCCTGCTGGGTACCCATTTGAGCTACGATAATGACTGGACTGGCAAAAGATACACACTAGTGCAAGAGTGACACAGATGCAATGAGAGTAACCGACCATTTATTAATTGGATTAAATCCTATTCCACAAGATTGAGTCCAGGCCTATTGTTAACTGTAACTCAAAACCTTTGGCTAGCTTGGTCATAGGTCACATGTGAGAACCCAATAATAATCGTCAGTGGACATAACAAAATATTGCCTTCTGAGTTCTAATCTTCATATTCATAGATTAATATATATATATCAAGACACTCATCAAATAAGACCTTTATCAATAGTAAAGGTAATTGATACTGAGACCCATAAGTGATCAATGTGCAGAAAGTAAGTGAGCGTGGAGTTCTTAACTCACAATGTGACATCTATATAAAATGCCCTCTCCCAATCTCCCTTCAGTTCTCATTGGCCATTGCAGAATGGTGGTGGACAGATCATAAGAGAAAAAGGACATAGATGCTTGCAAGAAAGCAGTGTTTACTGGACATAATAGCACAGCCTCACACAAGAGCTTACAGAGGGGGGCTGTGTGCAAAAGACACAGACTAGATCAAGCTGTTTAATACCTGAACAAGGATGGAGGAGAAGATCATGAAGTCATACCACCAGTGGAAGATTTATTGACAGTTGATGACTGCTGGAGGAAGGAGAGTCAATTTTCTTTAGGTATGAGGCCCCTAAAAGTTTTCCCATGTTCCAATAGAAGGTTCTGTACCCTTGTACATAGAGGTAGTACTAAGTGCAGTTTTACAGAGCGGGGTAGAGGACATAGAAACCCGAAGTTGTGAGGGAAAGCAGGAGGATAATTGGTAAGAGAGGAATTGGAAGCAGGAGTGGATGTGATAAAACACATATGCATACATGAAATTAAATAAAATATTTAAAATTTAAAAAAGAGTACTTAAAAAAAGCAGAGGTGGAATATATCAGAAATTGGAATGGAGGAAGTAGAGGGTGTATTAGCTCAAAACATATTATATACATTCATAAAAAATACTGGGTATTATTGAGTTTTATTTTGCATTTTATGACAATGGTTGTATCACAGCCATTTAGTTAATAACAGAAATGAAAATTTGTGTGGGGGAATGGAATAAATATATCTAAGTAATTAACTGCTTTGAGAAATAAACTTTAATCACTTTTTTTTTTAGTTATTTGGTACTCCACCCCCAAAATAGAGACATTACTAAAACTTCTGACTTAACTGCACCCATTAATAACTTCAGGAACTATCTGCATATTTAAGGGAATCATGGGTCATCGACAGAAAAAGGTTATTGCTGGCTTAACACTGTTTTTAGAAACAGAAACCATCAGAATACGATTCCTTTCATTTGAGTAATTGCTGTTTTTAAAAGTGAAGCAGGAATCCAGTGAGTGGGAAAATTGTAAAATCAGTGACTAGAAAAAAAATTTGGTTTTGGCCGATTTCTCATCTCAACAAGTTTGTTTTTTACTTACTCATTTGCAACCGTGCTTTGAAAAAAATCTGTTCATAATCAGATTCCCAGACTCTCACAGTGCTGGGACTCAGCAGCTGCACTGTCCTCACTTCAGTGGCAAGGTTGGTGCAGAAACAGGCTCTGTGACAGTTGGCTCCAGCTCTCCAAAAGCGGAACAAGCAGATGAGATGCTGGCTCAGCCACTCAGCGTTTCAACATTAAACAGGAACTGCCCATCACATGGTTAGCCCTGTCTCCTGCCCTGTCTATTTGCTTCGTCTCCTCAGTCTGGTAAACTCTTGAAGGAACAAATCTAAAGGATCATGCAACTAAACTACCGCTCTTACTTGAAATCAATTCTGTTTCTTCATTTGTTTTTGCTTTTGGTTGTTGTTTTTCGAGACAAGGTTTTTCTGTAGCTTTGGTGCCTGTCCTAGAACTAGTTCTTGTAGACCAGGCTGACCTCAAACTCACAGAGATCTGCCAGCCTTTGCCTCCTGAGTGCTGGGATTAAACCTGGCTACTTGTAACCAATTCTATGTCACTTGGAAAACACATACACAACTTTTCAAATTAGACTTTTTTTTTCTAGACATGCATCTATATCTTATATGTGAAACCATCCAAAGAACAGCCAGCGGTCTATGAAAAGAAAATGCCATTTAAAGACAATAACCAAAGGATTTGAGGACATGCTATTTTGTAAACTAAACTTGTTTCAGAAAATAAGAAAGCGGGGCATGGAGCTCACTGGCAGACTATTGGCTTGGCATGAGATTCTCAAAAAAGGAAGAGAGAGACAGAGACAGACAGAGATAAACAGTGACAGAGGAAAGCAAGAGAAACAAGATATAAGAAAAAAGGAGGAAAGAAAATTAAAATTACTGTCATAACTTAAACATACATTTTCTTCTAAAATTTACATGCGCTATTAAGCGTCTATATATTGAAATGAAACGATGACAATGATATCATCATTATCTGAGCTCAAGGACAAAAAGAAGAATAAGATCGATCTCAATCCAAAAGCAAACTGGGCAATAGGAAGCAGTCAACAGCAGAGAATTGAATAAATTACAATTCAAGGCTAAAATTCAGTGGAAAAGAATTAAATGAAAGTGATTGGAAAATAAGATTAAAAACAGGAAAAGACTAAGGAAAATTGCTCATGAAAAGATAGATTCACTAAAGTAATATTTAAGATATGAGATTACGATGCCACAAGCCCATTGTTCTATAATTATTAAACGTTTCTATCTTCAGGATGTCAGGGATAGCTCACAGATTCAAATCTCTTTTCTTAAGAGAATTAATTGACTGAAAAGTCTATCTAATTTTATTTGTCATTTCTTAGTTATATAAAGGCAAGCCTCTGCTCAGTTTTGAAAGTCTATGATTACTTCCATAGAAGTCTCAGCCATGCTCAGAGTGTAGTTCATAGGACACAGGGGAAAGTAAACTAAAGTGCGTTTGACAAATTAATCTCAGCACCTGTAGCCTTACATGAAAATCTGTTCATGTAGACTTCCATATATTCCTGCCATACAATGTGATATCAAGGTGACTGCCCAGAAATCCTGCAGAAAATAATTCAGCAAAGTCCCCATGCTTTTTTTCCACATTGAAAATTTACTTTGTGGGACATATATGAATAATAGTTATATGTAAATAATTATGATACTATGATTAATTATATTTGGGAAATTTCTCATTCAGTTACATAATTGTTGTATGATCATGAGTTCTCGAGTTCAAATCCTTAGAGCTCACACAAATTCTGACATGACAGTATGCACGTGTAATAATATATGTCTAGAGGTAATTGGGTATTAGAGTCAGCAGTATTCCTGAAGGTCGGGAGCTAGCTAGCCTGGTGAACCCAAGAGCAGAACACAAGAGACCCTATCTTAAACACAGTGGCAGGCAAGGACCATCACCCAAGGTTATCACACACACACACACACACACACACACACACACACACACACACAAATTCATCATTCACACATACATACAAAAAGTGTTCATAAAAAGTTTAAGTAACAGTCTAACACTATGATGTGTACTTACCATTAAAAACAATTGTGGACATATACATGAAAATTTTTTGAAGCTTGGAGTTCGCTAAATAATATAATTGGATTATCATCAGGAATGAGGAGACCATTAATTGAAAGAATAGGTGATAAATGCTAGTTCAAACATGGTTAGTTTCACTTTTTCTTACTATTAGCAAGGTGTATTTTAATATTTGAGAACCAGTGGAGTTAGCTGGTGGCTCTAAATCCTTCTCTGCACAGTACAATCACTGGAGGGAACTTTCAAAGGGAATTTCTTTGCTGCATTCCAAACCTAGGAGATGACAAACCTATTGAACTTACTTCTCATATGCACTCCGTGGAGGATCAGTGTCAAGAAAGACAGTGTTTTCAGGAGAATCACCTGTGCCAATTTCCTAAACCAACATAATTTCTAGCAGAATTCTTAATATTTATCCTTGTTTCCACAGATAAGTCAGATTCACCCTTTATCAAAGAAGCTCTTTTCTGCAGCATATGAAAACAATTACAGTTAAGATGAAGAGAACTGGATAAGTGACAGCAGGGTGACCAAAGTGAATTATAATATCTACAATACAACCTATATGCTAAGACTCAAGGATCATTGAGAAAGAGGGGGCAAAAGGATTATAAAAACAAGGAGTGCACTCTTACTCTGTGTGGCAGTGTCTTTTGTATACAATAGGGATGATACTTCCAGGAAATCACAAGACTCACTCAAACAAGATGCGCCCAAAGATAACAGCAGTTGACATGGATGGGAGAAATCTCACAGTGCCCCATCCCTAGAAGAAAGCTGTAAGTAGTCAAAGAGCTGAGAGAGGGAGAACAATTTAATCTAGGGACAAGAACCCTAATAGATATCCCAGTCCCATATAGTTAACTCTAAACACATATACATACTCGGACACCAAATGGACTGTCTAGCAGTACACATACAAACATACACACATACATACATGCTATGAAGCTCAGAGGAAATGTAGGGACATGGAAAGAAAATGTGGGGGAACATACAGTACTCATAGAAGAAATAAAAAATACCTTCATTGATTTTGGATTCCCCTCTGAATACTGTGATTACCATAAATGAATAAAGAAACTGCTTTGGACCTATAGCAGGGCAGAACTTAGCTAGGTGGGGAAAACTAAACAGAATGCTGGGAGGAAGAAGGCAGAGTCAGGGAGAAGCCATGGGGCCTCCACCAGAGACAGACATGCCAAAACTTTGCAGGCAGGCCATGACCTTGTAGTGATGCACAGATTAATAGAAATGGGTTAAATTAAAATCTCCGAGTTAGCAAATAAGAAGCTAGAGCTAATGGGCCAAGCAGAGATTTGAATAATATACTTTCTGTGTGATTATTTCGGGGCTGAGCCGCAGGTAACCACCAGGCAGCCTTCCTTGCAATACTTCATGAATTCAGTTAATACGTAGGCACACATGGGACCTGTATTAATTATGATAGGAAACAGGAAGGTGAGATTTCATGAAGAGCTGAGTGATATTCCCAATATCTCTGAGAGCCATGATCTCTGAGAACAGAGCCCACAGAACTCTACATGCAGACCACAGTTAATCAATTCCATTTCCACTCACAATTTCAAGAGCCTACTATTCTCTTCATCCATGTGTTTTTGTCAATAGATTCTTTTCACAGGCCTGTGACATCCATTCCACACTATGGTAACATTTCATAGTAATATTAAAAGAAAATTCTTTCCTTGAACCTTTAGAGTATTTTTATTTTTTTTAACAAACCAAATGCCACTACCACTAGCAACAGAAATACCAAGAAAAAGTTACCTTCTCAGCCAATTGGTATCTAACATTATTTAACCATAGACTGGAAGTCAGAAGTTAGTGAACATCATGGTATTTAATTACCTGTGTTTAGTGATGCAGAAAGAGCATCTTGCTGTGAAGTTGTTGTGGTGGTGGGTAAAGTGCTTGGTACATAAGTGTGAGGACTGGAGATAAGATACACAGAGTCCAGAACGAAGCCTAGTTGTCCTGGCACTCTTTCTGTAATCCCAGTACTTGGGATATAGAGAGTGGAAAGCTGAAGAAAGCTGGCTAGCTAGATCATCCCAGTATGTGGTCTCATGGTTCAAGAGAGAGAATCTGTCTCAAAACATGGTGGTGAGCAATCAGGAAATGTTTCAGTTAACTTTTGACTCTGGCCTTTATATGCATGGGCACACTCATACCTACAAATATTTGTCTATTCATGGGAACACAGACTGGGATTGCACAGAGAGAACTAAAAGTGATTTTCTGGGATACAGACCAGGACTGCACAGAGAGGACCCAAGAAGTGAGTGACCAGCCCCTCAGCTGGACAACCCAGACTCTAGGACATAGGACCCAGGACAAATCCATGGGCCCCTCCCCCACCTACCTCACCTGCACTAGTTAGCCAGGGGGCAAGCCTCCTGCAGGCAGGCTGCCCCAACACCTCTACATTGGACCCTGTAATCTGCAAGTCCCACTCCACCCCCAAACCCACCCATCCCGGGAGACCTCAGTGGCTCCCTACAACACAGACAGCAACTTCACAGAGAAGACCGACAACAGCTTCCTGAGATACAGAAAATTGCAAAGATTGGTCCAAAATAGGATCCCTGAAACACAGACACCAACTGCAAGGATTGGACCAAGAGGCAAACACACTGCCTGCACCAACTGGAGGAAGAGACTGTTAGGTGCCAATGTAAGAATATATTCAACAACCTAAAGAGCAATATGGCAACACCAGGACCAAGTGGTCCAACAACAGGAAGACCTGAACATCCTATCTCAGAAGAAGCAAAACAAAATGACTTTAAATATAACTTTATGAAATGATAGAGACCCTTACAGAGGAAATGAAAATTCCCTTAAAAGAAATATAGGAAAAGATAAGCAAAAAATTGGAAGAAATCAATAAATCTCTTTAAAAAGCCAAGAATAAATTAAACATGGGAAAAAACACACACAACAATAAAAACTCAAAGGCTCTTGTTTTTTATCATTAGTGAAAATTTTGGGGCTAAAGTGAAGACTTTTGATGTCAGTAATGAATTTTGGCTATGAAGGCAAAGTGTGGGAGATATTTACTTTCCACCGGGCAGGCTCAGGCATTCTCAGTTACCACTGAAACCTAGAATGTGTCCCTGCTTCCACTGTCATTTTCTCATGTTTATTCTTCCTCTTCTGTGTCTGTCCTTCCACAAAGCATTTCTTTTGACATGTTGACATGTTTCATTCGTTCTTTAGATATTTTGGAGAAATAACAAATTCATCTTTTCACTTTTTGATTACACCAGAACACATATTATTGTAACTATAAGATGATATTTTACACACTTAAACACATGATGCACTTTTGAAATTTTGTTTTCTATGTTAGCATTGTGATGCAAATCTTCTTTATTTGGATAACTAGTTTAAAGAGATATGTTATGTCAATTCAATATATTTAACATGGAATCAATAACATTAAATATTAACTCAGTAACTCCCAGTATTTATTACTTGAATTTATTGTTGAATACCTATAAACACATTTATAAATTAACTATCTTGATCCACCAAGGATTGGAGTTGTCTTTTATCTAAGCTGCTTTTGTAAATCTCTTTATTACAAATGACTTAAGCCAGTGTCATTTTGAAAATACATTTTATTCTTTTCTCACTAATTTTTGTCAATATCCTTTTTTAATCTGCTGAACGTGTCAACTTGACAATGGTTTACAGTATCTGGTTCTGAATTCAATTGTTTTTCTTGTAGTTATTTGGCATATTTTCAGCAAAGGAACTAGGCTGTCATCCTTTAAGAATGTACTGTAAAATAAAAAGATTATGTTTGTTTCAACTAAAAATAAATCCCACCTGACAAATACCTTTGAATTTGGAAGACCAAGATCATTTTGAGAACTAACCTATTATCTTGTCACTGTGAATGCTTCTTCAGTAGAGTTGTCTAAATATTCCAAAAATGTTTTTCCCTTCTTGCCTCTCCTTTTAGATCTTCTCTTGATTCTTTTCCTCCTCTTCTATGTATTTATCACCCCCCTTCTCCCCCCTTTCCTCATCACTCCCATTTTCTCCTCTTTGTTCTATTATATAACATTAGCACTTATATAGTGAAATGAAACAAGACAACTGAGCAAATGTCTTATGTTTGGCAGAGAATCAATGCAAGCTCTGTCTGCGAGATGACTCAGGCAGGTGTGTGATGCCTTGATCACAAGTTGACCAGCATAACTTATTTATAATTGAATCAATGGTAAGAGACTTTACCATTTTGCCTCCTGTGCAAACAATTTGCATGGGATTTCCAAAACCCGAGCAAGATCACCTTTGATGGGCATTTTCTGTAGCAAATTATTGACCCACATACAGAAGTTCGTGTGATGGCAATTGTCTATGTGTGATGGCAAGTGTCTACTCGATGGTCTATTCAATTGATTAAATATTTTCCTTGACAATTTCATACATGTATGTAGTATACTGTTTACTTTCACTCCCAACTCCTCTATCTCCCTCCCTTTTCATAACTTTTTCTCCCCATAAATCCCTTTCCCACATTCATAACTTTTTCTTTTGTCCTATAAGCATCTGATTATATGCACGACTCTTTGTGTGACCATAGGTTCAAAACTGTCCATTTGAGCCTGGTAGGCCTATGTTTGACTACACACCTCAACACAATGGCTGTCTCTTCCCCAGAGTCTATCTGTAATAAGTATTTCCCTAGAGAAGGGTAGAGTCCCGTGAGCCCCGCTATGATCTATAATAGATTCTTGATAATCCCAGTCTTATTTAGGCCCAGTGCTGACAGCCTCAGCTACTGTGAGTTATTGATTGCATTTGCTATGCCATGATAAAAGATGACATCACTCAGATTTTCTCATTATCTTCTAGCTTTACATCTCCTACTCAAAAACCATAATCTTTCTGTGTCTCCAAGATCCACAGGTTGCACATATCCAGCTGGTTGTCATGGAAAGGTTTGTTTTACAAAAGAGCACAGATAAGCACAGGTTTTGTTTTTTGCTGTTGTTGTTGCTTTTTATTCATTTTGTTTCTGAAATCATGGCAGGACAGTGGTCTACAGTACTCACTGGCAAATGCTCTTGTTTTCATGGTCGACATGACCTTCCCCCATGGGGCAGAAAGGAGTAAATCTCCGAAGACAGACATCTGGTGCGGTTGAAGTGGAGTCTGCTGCCTCAAGCAGGCTTTTGTTTGGCTGTGTAATCTTGAGTTAGTTCCACAGCTATTTTAAACAAATATTCTCTGGCTAAATATGTAATAACTTTGTATTATAAAGAGGCTCTTCAAGTAAGTAAGTAAACATGGAGGATTCAGACAATTATACTGGTGAAACTACATTAGTTTCATTAGGAAAGAAATTTTAGGTACATGGATTTTGGACTTTGTAAAACTATCAAAAGAAATATTTTGATTTATTTATTTGTATTAAAATGAGTACCACTGCCTTGGTAAGCCACACCAGGAGCATAATGGAAATAAACTTTATAATTTTATAGTTATCTGGAGTTCATAGCTAAAGGTAGGATGTGCAATGTTAAGACCAAGGAATATCTATGAATGGTAGGGTTTTGGGTATGTAGTTTATTTATAATTTATTTTTTGTAAAGATCTGTTATTCATTATTTATTTGTGGATGTGTGTGTGTGTGTGTGTGTTTATACTGCATGTGTGAATGTGTCTGTGGAGTCTTCAAGAGGGCATTATATACCAGGGAGACTGAGTTATTTGCTATTGCAATCTTTCTAACATAGGTTCTAGGAATTGAACTTAGCTCCTCTGGAAGAGCAGCAAGTGATTTTAACCATTAAACCATCTCTCCAGGTATATTTATAATTTACAATATATTTTAAACTATTTAACAGATATTTTATGTGTATGTATACTTTATTTAAAAAACAAAATGAGCCATGGATGAGCCTCACTGGGTAGAATGCTTACTTAGCTTGCAGAAAGCCTCCAGTACCAGTTCTGGAACCATATAAACTGGACGTAGTGTTGGACAGCTGTAATCTCAGTACTTGGGAGGCAGAGGTAAGAGGATTAGAAATTCAAAAGATATCACACAGTTCAGAGGTTGGCCTAGGCTGCAGGAGACTCTATCATAAAAAAGTAAGAGAGACCTATGTCTAATTTTGTAGATGTCTTTTGATGAATAAGTAAAGGAACTTTAGTGTGATGCTTTGCATACAGTGTTTAACTAGGACATTATCAGTTATTGTATAAGCATAGTCTGCAAAATAGAATCAATAATACCACTCATATTATGAGTTTCTAATTGAACTTAAACATGCTCAACAGTCAGGAAATCATGGCTGTCATTGGCCATCTACAACTACTCAGGGACAGTAAGGTCATGGATCTTAGAAAAGGACATACTACTGCCATTTTACTAAAGTAGTATAATTCCATCCCTGCATTCTGAGCCTATGTCGATTTGTGAACAGATAGGTGTAGGTCTATCCTGTTCAAAGAAGTTGCTCTTTGTAGCAGGCTGAATCCATTTCAGAGGATCACTATTGTTAAAAGTGGAGGAATCAAGTGATTCTGGTATTGCCAGCCCCAATAAATACATGTGCAATATAATCTCTATAAGTAAGGATTGGAGAACATAGCGGAAGAGGGGACAGAAGCAACACAAGAGTCAGTGGACCAGGAATCTTCAGCTAGTTTATATCTTCTAGATATGACAGGGAAAAGATATCCAAAAATCTCAAAAGCAGGGCTGCCAACTAAGACCTGAAAAATAAAGCATCAGTTGACAGTCTAATTTGGATGTTAGAAATCTCCTGGAGCCCCACTCCAGGTGAAGAGCTACAACTATGAAAGGGAATTTAACTTCCCCAAGGATTAGAGTCTTTAATGTTATCCAATGCCAAGTAGTCAGCCCTTAATTCATATACATGCAAACAACACAAAATAATTCAGAAGATCACATATATGTATGTATTTATAATTTGTATATGTACATTGTACTAAATATATATGTTCTGTTAATATACAACTATGCATATCAAATTAAATTAAGTCACCAAACCATAGAGATGTGTCACTAAAAACATAAAACACTTCACTGCAATATTATAATTGGCATACCATTTGGAGTACAAGTGTTGATTTGATTTTTAATTTTGATACGTTCTTCACTTATGACACTGAAAAACTATTGATATGATTTTTAAACCTGAGTATCTGTATATCTATGTAATAGGCTGCCCTACTTATTGTGCAGCTTCATGGAGAGAAGCAAATTAGATAATGGAACATTCCTTAGATTCTCAATAGTGGGACCAATTTTAGCTATCATAATTATATTTGGCTAGTCTTAAAAGTAAATTTGTGTCTCTAATGCCAGGGATTCAGATCTTAAGCTTTAAGGCTGCCTTCAACAGTATCTAATTCACTGTAGTCTGTGGAATCAGGGAGAAAAGTCTTCAGATATTAGAATGCTGTAATAAACCTGCTGAGATACTGAAAACCCACACATTAATTACTTCTTCACTCAATTTAATGTGGAAACTTTTAAATTGATGTCAGTTTTGCTCTGGGCAGGTGTAGTACATTCATCTAAGAGTTTATTACAATCACTTCAATTTTCCTAAGAGAGTTGGCATGGTGGTCAGACTGACCTGATTAAGACTGTTTTGTATGCTATTTTGCTATTTTTTTGGTTTAGAATTAAATAGGATGCTTTTCATTTATATTATGTGTATCATATAATTCATATAATGACTTTTAAAAGTAGTTTTTTATTATATATACCACATTGAATGTGATCTAGAGAACTCATCCATTTACTTCTCTGTGGCTATGATGAATTAGTGTGCATGAATATAAGTCAATTAATCATTATTCTCTTTCTTTACACACACACACACACACACACACACACACACAAAGACTGCCCCTAGACTTACAATATGTTCATTGAGATAAAAACATTGGCTGATGAATAAATAGAGCTCAAGTTGACTTTCATACATGTTTACACTGGACTTAGTAGTTGATAGTTTTGAATGACCCAATTAAATAAAATATCTTATATAGTCTCTTTAATAATGTACAGATACAATTAATGTTTAAAAGAATACTACGGTGGTTGTGACCAGTGTTTCAGGACATGTGCATGGCAGAAGGTGGCAAGCCCAGAAGGGTGAGTGTGACAACCAGCACAATAGCTTCATTTTATGAAATCTGCTTGAATTGACCCTTGGAAACGACTAATATTTTCTTTTTCTGTAGATCTTTGTGCATCTTTACACTATGTGACACAATTCACGAATAACTGCTTCTTGCATTAGACAGTAATTCTGCTTAATAAGATTGAAATCTCAGTATTTACAGAGTTTTAGAGTTTCTCAGCTGGATTAATCAAAGAACACATGACAGAGAGAAAAGCTGAATATCATTCATTACCCTATATAAATGATAAAACTCAAGATTTGAGGAGAGTAACACATGCAATTACTGCAATCAATTTAGAGTTAATAATTATTTAATCAGTGTTTAAACAGATGAACAGTCTATCTTGTAATTAATGCAGGTGTTCCAACTGCACACAGCCTTATTTGGAAACATGACCTTCTATCTCTGCCTACTCTACACACAGTGGTTATGTAGGGGCCTTAAATCCTGAGAATAAAGGCAAATTCAGAAGGCAACAAGGTATTCCTCCTCACAACCAATGTAATAAGACATATTTTCATATATCTCAAGATGTATTCCTTCCTTCGGTGAAGTGGGACTGAGACAGGTGGCTTGGGGGTCTCCAAAGCTTAATCACTGTTTAGCATTCTGTGATGCTGGCAAAAGTCCCAGGAATCTTAGCCTGATGTTGGAGGCAATGATAAGGTGGGGTCTATTTCCGCCAGTGAAAATAACAAGGCTCAGACAATCTTCACATAGTTTTCTTGGGGATCAAGTTCCCTTTGTCCTTTTGGGAAAGAATAAATTCCTTGGCATCACTGTGCTCTGATATTATTTTATATATTTTACTTAGAAATTCCTTTTAGTGTTAATTCCCTCCAAACTTTGAGTATATGTGTGTGAATGAGAGAGAGAGAGAGAGTGTTTGTGTGTCTGTGTGTGGTAATGTGCATACAAGAACAGGTGCCCTTAGGGGCATAAAAGGACATTAGATGTGGGGATGAAATTACAGGTGGCTATGATCTGCCAGAGTTAGGTTTTGGGAACTAAACAATTTTCTTCTATAATACATGACCTTAATTACTGAGTCCTCTGATACTTCCCAAATCTTTCTGATACACTGAAAACTTTGTCTTGATCTTTAATGTTATTTCTCTGTGTGTTTATCAAATTCAATCAAATCAGCATGCTTCTGTTATTGGAAATATATGATATTGCTGAAAGAAATATTATTGAAAGCTTGTAGTGTGTTTTGCTTGTGTGTTTTGTGTGGTGTGTGTGTACTTTATGTGGTAAACTGGAGCAAATCTTGTATGCATATGCATATACTGACAATGTGAATTTTAAGTAAAATAGAGGTCCTTGGTCCAACATACATTACTTATTATTTAGCATTATCTGATATATCCCCCACTCTGTGCGTGTGTGTGTGTGTGTGTGTGTGTGTGCACGTGCATGTGTGTGTAGTATGTGCATATCAGGTTGGATGTCAAGGATATCATCTGAAGCTGGACTGACAGGCAGTGGTGATCCACCCAATTATAGATGCTGGGATATGAACTTGGCTCCTCTGAAAGAATAGTATATGATATTAACTATTGAGTCATCTTTCCTACTGAATTTCTTTCCTTACATTTCTTACCCTACTTTTGTGTAAACGTCATTTAAAAGATACATGCTGTAGAATACATTAACAATCCCATTTTCAAACTCAGAGTCTTTGCTGAAAAAGCAGGGAGTATTTCTGACTGTGTCTTAGAGTTCACCATAGATAAGATTTTATAAACATCAGGAGGTGATAGGAGGAAAGTGATAGCTTGGGACTGTCTGGTTACAAATCACTTAATGTGGACCTTCATTGGGAATTGTGACAACTGCCTCATTCACTGCAGTATCTACATGACAGATAGAGCATGGAGGGCTACAGAGGATGCTAAGAAATGGAATCTCAGTTAATGGAGTGGTAGGTTTTAAAGTGGGCATTTCCTTACTTTTTAGTGGAAGACATAGATTCAAAAGCTTTGTAAGACGTCTTCCAGAAACAATTTCCCAGAATCCTTTTCAGCCATATTCTTCGGACTCCAAAATCTGTATGTATTTTAGTGGGACTAGCATTTCATCAGGTAGGGAACATGGTCCTTTAATCCCCAGTTCAGGAAATGGATGGCATCTATGGTTTGCCAGATACCTTTCTTCATGTCTTTAGGATCTTAAGTCTATTGAAACAGTCCACATTTTAGAGAAATCAATTCCCTTAGACATTAGAATATTCTGTCTAGACTGAGATCCTGATTGACACTGTTCTTTTCTCTTTATCAGACTCTGGGGCAGCTACTGGACACATAAATTCATCCTGGAGCTAATGTGTTTCTGCACAACTGGATGCCAGGCATTACAACATGTGGAAATTTTATAGGTTTTCCAAAGTATCCATCACACTATTCTGAGCTTTATTCAAAACACAATGCTTGACAAATTCATGATGATTAATAATATTGATAATAAATTTAAAATCCATTAACTGTTGTGATCTCAGTGGGGAATTCAGAAGCATTCTTGTATTTAGTTCACAATAAAATGTTTTCAAATATGATTACCATTACCAAACAAGAAATTCACTATACATATTATTAATGAATGGCAGAACTTAGTTTTCATCTAGATGTCAGCCATGTAAATTTTGCTGCCTTTATATTAATATCATTACCCTTAGGGAACACACATTATAATTATTAATGTTTATTATGAAAAAAGTATGTTTAAACACAATGGAAACTTTATGCATGTGCTTCCTTTTGTTTACCTGCTGTTATTGGGTCTTATCTTCAATATCTCCTCTTTCCCAGAGAGGAGGATAAATACATATTTAATCAAAGTGAGGATAAATACTGCCATATGCTGCTAAATCACATTTTGTAACAAGATCGTCTGACAGAATAGTGTTCTGGATTATATTAAGTGAAATTTCATGTAATGCTGGGAAAAGCCTGAGGCCGAGAGCCAGGAAAAAATACCAGGGATCAAGAAGGTGGATATAATGGAGCAATAAATAATATGACTACAGTTCGGTGAACTCTAGTTTTGAACCAGTATCCTATGCTTGTCACACCAGTTGATTCTCTTCCCATTAGACAAAAGGAACATTTACATAACTGACCATACACTAAGCTTCTATATAAATGGGGGGGAATGACACCAACCCATATATTTCATGTCAAATGAGGTTGCATTTGTAAAATACAATAGCAGCAGAGACACAGTTAGTGCTTTATATGGGGTTTCTTCAAATAAAGATGAAATAATCCTTTCCATGTTTTGTGTCAATTACTATAGGATACATTATTTCTTTCCTCTAATGTTCTAGTGTTCTCTCTCTCTCTCTCTCTCTCACACACACACACACACACAACTACATAATTATGTAAGAATTTGCCTTGGTGGGAGGCATAACAGCACATTGCTTAAATGGTCAGATGTTGACTTTTCTGATCCCTGACTTATAAATTACTATTCTCTGAACTTCAAGATCATTACTAAAACATCTCCGTTCCTTTATCTATAAAGCTTGACCAATGATAATGTTGAACCTGCGGTCTGTTGTGTTAAATGTATACAACGCTGAAATAACAATGTATAGACAATGTGAACAAAACTTAGGAAGTCGCCACCATAGAAGTTGTCTCCGTGAATGGCTTATGTTATGAAGGTCCAATTCTTTAGATTGGTTTGTTTTTAAAGTCAGAGACACTCCACAGCAAATAGTTACCAAGGAACAAAAGAAGATAATCTATGGATGGAATCTGAGGTGCTTAATGTTTCATCCAAATTTACTGTGATTCAATGTCAGCAAGAATGAAAAAAATAGAAAGGGCCTTTCTAGGTCTTTATAGGTGCTTGCAAGGCAGACAAGTACATATTTATTCAAACATAAAGTTAATTAGCAAATTAGGATATGATGGCATAATTAAGGCTGGTTACTTCATAAAGGTAAGGTAAAGAAGATATGACAATATTTTGGAGATTTTAAAAATGGTTTCTGCTAGTGTATGTATGCACCATGTTGTTGCTTCATGCATGCAGAGAAGAACCAGGAGAGAATGTCAGATCATCTGAAACTGGAGTTATAGATAATCGTAAGGTACTATGTAGTACCTGGAAAATGAATTCCAATCCTCTGGAAGAACAGTAAATGCTCTTAAACACTAAGCTATCTCTCCAACCCTTTAAAAAAGTGTGTGTATGTGTGCTTCTTTGTGTATGATTGTATATGTGAGTATAAGTTCTCTCAGAGGCCAGAAAAGGGTGGGATTTGAGTTACAAGTAATTGCAAACATACATATAAACACACTTACATATATGCATACTATGAATCTACATATAAACATGTGTATATATAAAATCTCCAACGTCATACTTCACAGAACCGAAATAATAATCAAACACTCAAATGGAGTTGCAAAGATTTCAAACAGCAAAACTAATCCTAAGCAGGAGGAACAATGTTGACCACTAACTATGCAGCTGAGCCTTTGTAGGCTACACCTGTGTGGTATTGCCTCAAAAACAGAAAAGAAGACAACAGATAAAGAATCCAGAAATCAATTTACACATCTCCAACCACCTAATCTTCAACGAAGGTGTCAAGACATGCATTCAAATAGGACAGTCCCCTCAACAAATGATTCTGAACATGAACATTCAATCTGGACTTTGAATTGCTGAAGGAAAACCAGTAAATGTTCTTAAAGATAAAGCACCAGCAAAAAGTCTTCAAATTATTAATATTATTTTATGTCTAAAGAGTTCCTGGTTGACTTTGGATTTTAGAGATTTAGCAGAAACATGTTGTATGAATTCTTACATTGGCTTATTTCAGTTTGTTGTAAATGCTAATTCCAGGAAGTATTTTATTAGTTTGAATTTTTCAAGGTTGCTTTATGGTGTTCTGTACATTTTACATCCTGATTTTGGTTTTATAGCAAACGACATCTAGACATTTGTCAGTCATTGCACCGAGTCAGCAAAAAGATTACTTTATAAATCCTTACAGCCTACAGAAGTTTCCATTTATTTTCACATTTTAAAATTTCTAACATTTATTTAATGTGCATGTCTGTGCATGAACTTGCCATTGTACACATATGGAGAGGAAAATTTGTGGGAATCAGTTCTCTCCCTCTACCATGGATCCTGGGGATCTAACTCTGGTCATTAAGCCTAGCAGCAAGTACGTTTTATCCACTGAAGAATCCCATTGGTCCTTATTTAAGTTGTTAATTTGAACATGTGCTTTTTCTAATAAATATTTTTTACCTGCTTCCTTGAATTTATTCATGACTATTCTATCCTTTTTTTTCTAATACTGTAAGGGAAGTTGTTTCTCTATTTTCAGATTAGTCAAAGTCAGCAGAAACAATGACTACTAGGTGTAACAATGAACGGGGCCTGCTTGTTGGGGATTTTTGTCCCGCCCGGCACCCCACAGCCGGCAAGCCCCAAAGAAAATCACACAGAGATC
>LOEQ01009082.1:40405-51067 GCA_001685075.1 Bramus lutescens | reverse complement strand
GCAGGAGTGGGAGGAATCAACTTCCTCCTTCCCAGAATTCTCTTGTTCTTATTGCATCATTTCTACTTCCTGTCTGGTTTTCCAGCCTATACTTCTCACCTGGCCAATCAGCATTTATTTAAAACATGATTGACTTACAGACAATTCTCCTGCACCAACTCGGATTAGCATAGTGACATCTCATTATATGAGCTTAGAGAATTTATCTATGAGGTGTAATTTCCTATCTGATTATTCTTTGGTTTATGTGGCAAAGATAGTTGTGTATAAGGGATTTTTTCAGGTGGGGATGGTTTGATTTCCTATGTTGTAACATTAAAGAATTTTATTTACATTTCCATTTCTCATCTGGGTAGCTATGATAACTAGGACAAATGAGAAGGTTTCTTGTTTAGTTGAACACTGTCTCAGAGGAGTTTTGATGTTTTCATCACAAACCAGGACTTTCACAGGCCTTTGTGAATATGCTAATCAGGCTGAGGAAGTGTCTCCTTTGAATGAATGTTTCTAAATAAAACATAATCACACAGGTTGTTGGTTTTGGTGAAATAATTTTCCTGACTTCATTGTGATGAGGACTCCATTTTGTTCTTTATGTTACTAACATGGTGCATTAAAATGCTTAATTTTTACATGCTTAGCAAATATTGAATTCATGCACTAAATCCCAATCGGTCATGCAGTGAGATCAATTTTATACATTTCCAAATTCTTTTTGTTTAGATTCATTTTTATGAATTTTGCATTTCTTTTCACAAGGGACATTGTTTTATGGCTCTTGCTTTCCCATATGTGATGTTTCTGCATTTTCTTTGTGTCTGGATGTCAGAATAAGGTAGGTAATTTCCTCTACTCTAGTTCTAGGAGAGCTTTAGAAGAATAGGTAGTCATGAGTAAAACCATTAGTTCTCAAACTTATATCATGACTCCTTCAGGTGGCATATCAGATATACTACATATTAAATATTTACACTATGATTCAAAACAGCAGCAAAATTAGTTAGGAAGTAGCAATAAAATAATTTATGGCTGGGGTCAATACAACATGAGTAACTGTATTAAAGGGTCCCAGCATGAGAAAAGTTGAAAATCACTGGTTTAAACTTTTAACAGGGGCTAGAGATATCACTAGTGATTAAGAGCACTTGGTGCTCTTCCAGAGGTCCCAAGTTCAGTTCCTAGTAAGCATGTCAAGCAGATCACAATGATCTGTGACTTTAGCTCACAGGACCCTAGGTTCTCTTTACTGATAGCTTCTCTGAAAGCACCTGTATGTACTTGGCACACACATTCTGAGAGAGAGAGAGAGAGAGAGAGAGAGAGAGAGAGAGAGAGCACACACACACAAAATAAAAGCAAATCTTTAAGCTATAAGTGGGGTTACTCAATGAAGTCATTTGGTCTTAAATTGAGAAGTCTTCTAATTATTAACTCATTGCCTTATTAGGTCTGTTCAATCTTCTATTATAGTATGTTTAGTAGGTTCTATCTTTGGATAAATTTGACCATTTTACCTAAGTTAACTAATATCAGGATTCATATGCTCATACATCCTTTATAATCTTTGGTGTTTTGTTCTGTGTTATATCGTTTCATTTTCTTACTTTAATTTATTACGTATTCATTTTTAATTGTGTGTGTTTCTCTATTTGTGGTTATGTGCAGTGCCCACTGAGGTGAGAGGAAGTGTTGTAATTGTTCGGAGCTGGGGTGACAGATGGTGGGAATTTCCAAGCTGTAGTCCTCTGCAACGATGGTACACACTGTGGATGACTGAGCCGTTTCCCCACTGTCTTGTTCTGCTTTACTCATTTGAAGATTTTGTCCCCTTGAATTGAATTATTTGTTTAAGTGTTTGTAAGATCTCTGATGCTTTTGATGAATGAATTTCTGGTGTTTTTAAGGCGCTTTCTCCTTTCTATTTATGTCTAGGTTTCTCCAACCTTCATTCCGTTTTCAGTGCTCTCTTTGATCTTCTTTCACCCACGATGTTTTGAAGGTGAAGAGATGTTATTGATTGGTCTTCCTCTTTATCAAAACAGGTCTTTCTAGATAATGCATTTCTCAAAAACCTATACTTTCAATGCCACCTATAATTTTCATTTCCCTTTAAACTTCATTTCAAAGCATTTATAGCTCTCCATCTGTTTTCTTCATTAAGCACTTTGTGAATTACTAGGTTTTGCCTGTTTATACTTTTTGTAAAATTTGAAATCACACTGTTACTTTTTTTTCAGTTTCATGTAACTTTTTAGAAAACATATTTGGTATAGTTCTCTTAATTTTTTAATTATTTATTGTTTTTTTATTTTGTTCTTGACTATCTTTCCAGCACACATATATGTTATCCAAGGAGGCCATAAAAGGGCATGAGATTCACGGTTCTGGAGTTACAAATGGTTGAAAACCACCATGTGGGTGATGGGGACCAAATCCTGGTCTTCTGCAAGAGCAATGGGAACTCTTCAGCATTCAGTCATCTCTGCAGCTCCAGGTCAAATGTCTAAGCCTCATAGGAATCCGTTTTATGGCTGAACACAAGGCCTATCATGGAGAACAAACTACTTCTCCTTGAAAAGGTTTCATCGGCTGTCACTGGGTATAGGCATTCTTTGGATGTCCATTAGGCATGTTTTCCTGTAGATTTTCAATGGTGTGCTTGGTTCTAAAATTATCCAACTACAGTTGTCATATATGTTTTGCCACATAAATGATGAGTTTTTGCTTCTGGCATCTGGGAGTTTTGTGGCAAAGTGTTTCTGTATTTATCATTGTTTTAGCATACTGTTCATTGTTGTTTCTGCATTGTATAGTCCTTTCTTGTTTAGTGAGATGACTAACAGCTTGTAATTTTAAAAAGTGTCTTGTGAGAACTCTACTGTTACTAATTATTAATCAGCTAATGTGTTAACCATTTTCTCAAATGTTTACAAACTCAGTCCCTCAATATTTTCCAATCTGTATTCTCTGTGTGTTGGGTTTGACTTAACTTATAGTGAGTTTATTTTAAATTCTAACTTATTTTCCACTTCTTCATAGGGCAGAGCTTCATAGTCAGAGAGTAGAGAGACTCGATTGGCTTCTTAGGTCTTGGCTGAGCATGCTCAACATTCCCTACACAGAACGGGATTTCTTGGTTCCAAGGGACATAACAGTAAAGACATTAAAACATCACAATTTTTCAGCTTTTTCTTTTCAGTTTTGTGGCTGTCCTGTTCTTTGCCCAATGCTTGGATTATTTGTTTGATATAAAGCCCTAGGATGCTGTGAAGTTTAAAACACTTGCCTGCACAGGTTTTGAAGAGACAGTTCCCCTTTGAAGAACTTTTAGGTCTGACTAACTACAGTAAGGCTTGAACAAAACAAGCTTTTATAGAATGAACTTTCAGGAAACTACTGACGTGGCATTTCCTCATAGATGAAGTTTTAGATCTTTTCTTCTCAACATCTTCTAGTTCATGGAATATAGGATTTTTCCCCCAGAAAGGCCAATGGGGAAACTGAATTCAGAAAACAAGACTAACATAAAGTAAAATAAAATGTCACAAAACTCATGTATGTTTCCCAGATTTGGCTTTTTATGTGAAAACTTTCCACAGGTTGTTTATAACTTTTAGGTAATCTTGTTAGTCACATGAAATTTCTTAAATTATTCACTGTTTTACTGGAAATTATAGAGTTCAGTCACCAACATATGTATTTAAATACCATGGTAGCAGCTGGGTCTATACAGCATGGGGTGGCAGAGAAAGGTGAGCCACTGGAGAACTGAAACTTTGTCTCAAAGAAATTCAGGTGGAGCAGACGTTTATGTCTTTCCTGGACTTCACATGAGCATGTGCATACACACACACACAAACAAACAAACACACACCCACACATAGCACATACACACACACAAACTTATTTTAAACTAACTTATAATATGTATTATTATAGGTTACTGGTAATAAAAACGAAAAAGACCCATTCGAATATATAGAGGCAGAAACATGCTTAAACACACTACACTGAATCTTGTTCTCACAGGGTCATGTCCATGTTAGCATCAACATTTCCAACATGTGATTTTTGGATATTCATGTGTCATTCTGATTCCAGACCAAAAGGTTTAAGAACTGTATTGAATAACATGGAACCACTATAGAAAATTGAGTATGCCAAGAGTGTATATCCTAACCTTTCAGAATTTACATTCAATGTACACCTAAAGTCATAGCATTCTATTATAAATATTTTATTATTTAATAATTTGTAAATGCTACTTTCTGTTTCCTGTATTATAGGGCATTTTCTGTTTTGATCAAACATTTCAGCCGGTCATGTCAGAAAAAAAATGGTATCAATGCCTCTTCATTCATTTCATGTTTTGGGCTTTATTATATCAGATATGGATCTCTTCCAGTTCTCTATTTCCCATATTTAGAATATGGACTAATCATTTGAATGCTTGGCCTCAGTTGGTGCTTCTATTTTAGAGGTGGCGGAAACTTTGGGAGGTGGTTCTGATTGCAGGGAAGTACGGCTGTGACAGTTTCACTCTGACACTATAACTCATCCTCAGCAAACTCCTCTCTCTCCATTTCAGTCTAAACATCTCCCATCATCATGACTTTCTGTCCCAGAATGGACATTAGACAGTGGAACAGGCCATGATGGTCTGAAACCTCTGAAGCCAGGAACAGAAACTCAGGCTTCCTTCCTTCCTTTGGGCTGCTAGTGGCCACACTTCTGCCAGTGCTATATAAAAGGTAGCTAATTCAGTACAATCACACACTATAGGAAGTCCTATTCAAATTTATTATCATTAATGCCTGTGCATGGCTAGGAGTGTACATGTGCCACATGTGTGCAGGCACCTTCAGAGACTAGAAGAGATCCTCAGATACCCTCATGCTGGAGGCACAGGAATTTTTGAGCCATTTGACATGAATGTTAGAAGCAGGACCCGGGTCCTTTGGAAGAGCAACATGTGTTCTCATTGTTGAGCCATCTATCTTACCTCTGCTTCTAATTTTTAACAATTAATTTTAATAATGGTCACCTCCCTTATCGTTAATTTCATTCTGTGTTCTAACACTTCCTATGCCATTTATCAAACCTTATTTCAAAGTTGTGAATCTCAAATCATTGGCTACTGTAGTCTTAAAATTGTCCTGTTATATATGCAGATTAGTATTCTGACATAATACATCATCTTCTTTTATTATTTGTTAACCGATTTTTAAATAAATTACAAAATAAGAGCATCAAGCATTAATCTACTTTATTGCACATGACATATTAGAAATTCCCACTTTATACTGCAAAAAAACCCGTTTTTTTACATTTAGGTATCATATATTTTCCTTCCAGATTATATATGTATGTACATGTATTATAGTGACTAAATACCATGGTTAAATATCTGACCTGCAAAGTTTTTTTCTAAAATCATCTTGATATGTATATTCTTGCCTAACTTCAGATGAGGGCATTTCTATATATATGAATAATATATATATATATTAAGAATGCATTCATCATAAGTGCTACATTATTGTTTTTAGCAGATACTTCTCACAGTGTGATTTCCCTGTCAGTATTATTATTGCCAACATATGATTGTTGTGTTTTCATGTGTCATTCTGTGTCCCAGACCTAAAGGATTAGGAACAACACGGAATAGTAGCATGTTATTATACATGTCATTATTATGCATATCTATTCTTATGCAATATATTTACAAGTCCATTGTTTTGTTTCACAGAATTGCTATTATACAGACTTCTTTCAGCAATATGAAATACTGTGAGGAATACTTTAACTGTCTCTGAGCTCATTTTCAATTACTTCCCCTTTGGTTGTAATTCTGAGTTTTCACATGTATCCTTATAGGTGCGCAGCTCTTTTGCCAGCAGCATGGAATGTGTAGCTACATTGTTCTGCACACTGTCCTCTTGGGTATTCTGATCAACATCTTCATGCATACAGGTAAAAAGTTCATCTTTCACTACAGTCCGTTGCAACTGTTCTTGCCTTGACAGCACATCTGCATATTCTATAACCTTGAATTTATTGTCAGTCCTGTGTTAATCTTTTTTAATTCCATGTTTCTTCATTATGAACTATATCTTAAATCCTTTTTAGTCTGTGTTTCCCCAGTCCCCAGTATAGACTATATCTTACACAGATTTATTCATATGTGGATACTACCCTGCTATATTTGATCACAGTGAATTACAGTGATCAACCAGGTGTAGAAAGAGCATAACTGTTGCAGAACAGAGAATGAGAAAGATATTCTAGAAATTAGGTCTAAACAGCACCATGACAGCAGATCAATTGCCAGAGACATGGATGTCTAAACAGAGGGGAAAAGCTGAGAATGCATCTACCTAGAATTCCTAGTTGGTCCTGCAAAGGTGAACCAGAATTTGAGTTAATCATATTAGTTCCATTAAAAAATGCCTTAAAGAAAAAACAGATATCCTGGAACGTGTTTTTCTATCTTTAATTTTCCCCTCAGAATTTAAGAGAGCATGTTCTTTTGGGGGTTATAGAGTGCATTCAATGAGCTTGTGTAAACTCTGGACTAGTTAGTAGTTTAATCTGGAAATTCTCTGAGTCAGGGAAAGCAGATCAAATAGAAGATTTATTTTATTATATTTTATTATCATCATTAAACCGTGTTTATGTATGTGTGCATGTGTGTCTGTGTGTGAGATGTGGTATGTATATGTATAGAGTAAGAGAAGTAAATAGCAAGGCTTCCATTATTTTGGAAGATCTAAAGGCAGAGTAAATGAACTTGTAATAGAGATAGAAAACACTTTAAACACATATGGTTGAGTTGTGATGGATTGTGATGGATTTTTAAAGCTATTTATTATTATTTCTTTTAATATTTATTTATGTATATGAATGGGGTTTCTTGTATTTGTCTGTTTGACTTACATGTACGTCTGTGTAACACATGTGCCTGGACTCTGAAGAGATCAGAAGAGGACACTGGATCCTGGAGCTGGAATTATGGACAGTTGTGAACTGTGGTGCAGGTTCAAATTAAACCCAGGTCTCTGCAAAATCAAGTGCTCTTAGCCATTGAGAAATCTCTCCAGCAATGATTATATTTTTTCAACTTTCTAAATTCAGGCTTCATCACAAGTTAGAGGGATTTTCTGTCAGCTTCTTTTCCAGGGAAAGAAATCAGAAGTTAGATTGTATGAAATTGCTTTGGAACAAATAATGACAGGTTTAAATTTGCAATTTTATGGAACAAAAACTTGTGACATGCTTAACAGCAATTAGGGCACACTACAAGGGTGACAATGACATCATTACCTTAGATTCCTTTACCAGTTTGTCATATACAAAGTTCTGGGTTAATCTCTGGGTACTGTGAAGCCAACGGTGATCATCAAATTCAACTTAGAAAACTAATTTCACTTTAGTTTCAAATGAAGTGTCATAAGTCATTAAGAGGTTTCTTTTGGACCATTCTGGTGTAGACTGGTTTGCCATAACATAATTGTTATTTCAGTACCCTGTTGATAGGTGAAGCTTCAGGCACTAATAAAAAGTCAAAAAGGGACTTTTTTATTTTCTCAGAGATTTCCTTTGGAGACAAAGATGCTGCAGGTAAGCAAGCATAATTAAAAGAACATCTCCCATAAATGGATTGTCATTAAGTGGCAACACTTAGAACTTACACTAACATCAGAAAGCAGAAAGATTGTCTCCGTGTTGCTTTTAAATCAGAAAGTTAACTATTCTAATTTGTGTGGATACATGCTATGGATAGCTACAAAGTGTTTGCTCGTTTGAAGTATATTTAAATGACATTTTGTGAAAAGAATCCCTCATGGAATGCAATTTACAGTGGAATTTCATTCCAAGGTAGAAAAGTAAGATAAATCTCAGTTTAGCCACTCTAGAAATGTAAGATGTGTAGCTGGTAAGTAAATTAAGGTTTGCCCCAAAAAGAGGAAAAGGAAAAACAAAAACAAAACCCAAAACAGATATTCCTGTAAGAGCCGTCATGCTAATGAGAAAGACACATTGTACTGTTTGCTTATTCCTCACAAATGAATATGACACTCTGCTTGTGTTTCTTTGGGGAATAAGGCTGCTGCTTCTTTATACATTGAAATGAAGCAGGAGTAATGTCATTGAATGTGTGTCTAAACAACCCTAAAATGTTGCATTACTGAAAATGAGAGCATATTGGTCATGCAAATGAACACAGTATATATGTTTCCCACATTCTTCAGTCTGAAGCAGTGTGATGCTCTGAGAGCTACTTAGATGCCCACAATACCCAAAGGACAATGATTCACTTAACTGTAGCCTTTGAAAAAAGAGCACTATGAGATCTTATTTCTATATCTGGGAGGAATTTTTGAGTATCAAAATTTGGATCAGTATATCCATTTATCAAGAAGTCTATTTTCCAAGAGCAGAGAGATGGCACTGTTGCTTAAGAGCCTGTCAGATGTCATGAAGCCAAAATTTCAAATCCTCAGCACCACATAATAAAGTGGAAGTGGAAGCACACATCTATAATATCAACTCTGAAAAGATGGAGGCAGGATGCGGCCTGGAGCTCACTACTCAGGCAGTCTAGCTCTTCGATGAGTAGCAGGTTCAATGGGAGACCTTACCTGACAACATTTCTTTGGGGGTGGCTAAGAAGGGCACCTGACATCAACTTCTGCCTCCTCAATCACATGATGTGTGTATACTCATACATATGTGCACACACTCATACATATGAATAAATACATTTCCTGTCCTTTCTATTTTACTGTAACAATAATGAAGTTTCACACACACAAAAAAAAAAAACAAAAAACAAAAAACATGGAGATATTGCTGAACTAAAATATCACCTTTTATGCTCTATTTTCTTCCTCAATGATTTATTGACTTATGTGGGGTGGTATGAAATCATAATCAATTCTCATAGTTATTTACCTCAGTATGTGCTTAAGTTCTTCAAAATATGAAAAGCACACCAAATTAGAAAAGAACAGACTGACTTGTATAAAAGCATACCATTCCATATTGGCTCATGGACATGCCAGCAAGACTTTTTTCACATATAAAATTGCCTCAATTTTCTCAAAGCTTTCAGTGTTGTCTGTACTTTTGTTGTGTTATAATCATTTAGAGGATATGAGGAGGGGAAACTTGGCCCTGGGAGCAATATATTTGCTTGATAATTGCTGTTCTCGGGAAATGGTAAGCTTCACTACATGCAAAGAGATTCAACAAAGTGGTTTCATTAGACATATTTTCTAGTTATTCCAGGGTTTAATACTAGGGTGGAGTCTCTGTTAAATTCAATCAGAAATTTATGTCCTGAAGATGTTTACAACCTTAATCCTTTTCTGAAACTTCCTGTGGACCACAGTGGCAACCCAGGTCATAAGACCACCATGGTATTCTCAGCTGAATTGCCACATTATGGCTCAGTTAGCTGGGATCCTACTGAAATCTCTCAATGCTCTCCCTCTGCGAGGACTTTGATCTTCATAAGCAGGGATCCTGAGAGGTCATAGGGACAGCAAGCAACTCCTGCTAAAACCTAGAGTAAGTTCCAGGGTGTACAATGTAAAACAATGCTGTACTTCTTGGTCTGTTTCTTAAAGTGTAGGATGGACTTAACAATAGACTCCAAAAGAAATCTGTTGTCCAAGACTGAAGGGGCTTACATCGTGATTAATGAGCAAGCTCCATGGAACACATCCAGAGCACTTAGTACTTGTCAAATAATTAATCTTCATAGATGCCTGTAACAAAGCATACACTGCATCTTCAAGGGAAGAGACACAGGTAGTAGGAGGGAAATGATGTGCTCCCTCTTGTTCTCACCACAAGGCTCTTTAAACTTGGCTTCTCAACACTGCAGGCAGTGAGTTCCAAGCGTCTCTTCTTTCAGAAGCACTTGGCTCCTTTTGCAATTCTGCAAGTTGGATACTCCTTTGATTTGATGCTTCAATGCAATAAGCATCACAGTCACTGCCATGTATCATGCTTCCCCTCAAGCCATCTGTCACCTGCCACACAATGTTCTGGTGAAGATGCTTATTAAATTGGTTCTAAGTGTTGGATTAGATTTTCTCATTGTCACTCTTTTCACTCTCATTTCATTTTAAAACAATAGCATGGCAGGGAAAAGGGAGCTTTCGGTTGTTTCAATAGCCTGCCAGAAACAAGGTAGATCCTTTATCTGCGAGGTCCCCTGGCCAGCAAGGGGCCCTGATCCTGTACCAGAAGATCCATTGGAGAGGTGAGTGGATTCCTGACCTGTGGAAACGGAGCGCAGATATCCCCAAGCCCCTAAACTTCCTGCTCATTCTGCAGGATCTCCTAACCCCTGCTACTGCCCCTAGAGTTCTACCCCATCCCAGCTTGCATTCATGCACCTCCTCCCTTACTTTTTCAGGGCCATAGATCCCTCAGCTCAGCCTGTTTGGGTGCTGGGACTGGAGAGTGAGTTCAACCAAGCGGGACTTCCTTTGTTTCAATAGCCTTCCAGCAGCAAGGTAGACCTTTTGTCTGCTTTGTCTGTGAGGGCCCTGGCCAGACAGGGACCCTAATCCTGTACCAGAAGATCCATTGGAGAGGTCCCTGATCAGCAAGGGGCCCTGATCCTGTACCAGAAGATCCATCGGAGAG
>LOEQ01009082.1:0-18511 GCA_001685075.1 Bramus lutescens | reverse complement strand
AAACCAAAAAAAAAAAAAAAACCCAAAATACAAAAAAAGAAAAAAATACAAAAAAGAACAGAACAAAAAAATAAACAGACAACTTTAAGATGAAATAAGATAAAATAAGGCAAACAAATTGAAAGAGAACAAAATAAAGAAGCACAAGAAAAAGCCAATAAAAAGGCATATATATATTGCGACACATAAAAATCCCCTCTATAAACACAATGCTAGAATGTCATATGCAAAGGACCTGGATTTAAAAACAAAAATAAAACAAAATGATCAATCAATCAAACAAAAACCCTCAGTCCTGTCAAAACTTTATGAAACAAAGAAAGAACCTCCAAAAATTCCATTGTGTATGTTTTGTGTTGAGCAACACTGTTGGGCATGGGAGCTGCCATAAGAGTGATTTGGATCCCCGGTGAGACTCTGCTGGAGAAAATTGATTGAGTACATGCTCCTGGTTATTAAGCAGGCATAGCTTCAGGGCTAGGGATGGAACTTGTGTCCACTCTCTCAGCATTGAGATCCTTTCTGGTACAGACCATGTGGGCCCTGGGCATGCTGCCAAGGTCTCTGAGGTTTTATATGTGTTGGTCAAGCTCTCTTTAGAACAAGAGGAATTGTTTTCTTCTTGTCTTCCATCCATTCTTGCTCTTGCATGCTTTCCACCTTTAAGAGCTTTCAAAAATAAAAAAAGACTGATTTGATTCAGATGGAAGGCATTTCTCATACATGCCCAGAAATACAGGCGTTGTCATCTGACAAGTTACTAGTCAGTTCCACCAGACTGTCCCTGTGATGTCACAAGCTTCAGATCAAAACAACGCTCTTTACTTCCATTCATGAAACTCTTTCTTCTAGTTCACATTACTTAATATAATCTTCTCCTTGTTACTCATGGCCAAAAATCTAAAAGATGTGCATTGCTCTCTGTGTTCAACTGAATATAGAATTCATCAGCACACATTATTTGTGTTCTTCTCCAAATCCCCCTCATTTTCTGTCATTCTGTTTCTTTTCTGCCTGAATGGTTCAGGTCAAACATCTGTCACCTAAACTGACATGGAAACCTCCTTCAGGCCTCCTTGTTTCAGCTGTTGTCTCCAGCATCATTTTACCCCAAGACTGCCAGAGAGATTTTGTCAAAATGCAAATCAAGCCCTGTCATGTTCCCCAGAAACTCTAAAAGTCATTCTTCTGTAAGAACACAGTAGAAGAATTTGAAAGCAGTGGGGATACTGATTTTAATGTTCACACAAATGCCATTGTATGGAAGTCTGGAAATCAGAGAAACCAAGACCTCAAACAACAACCTGATGGTGACCCATCCACACAAGTTTCAAAATACAGGCAGGGTGTAAATAAATGATGTTCACCAGAGATGGAGGGAAGTTTACCAGAATTTGGCAGGAGGATGTTTTGAAGGTGGAGGCTGGGTCTGGGGTCAACACAAGAGAAGCCACTGGGCACGATGTAAGGACTTTTCTTGATCAGGTTACTTAAAGTGGAAAGATTTATTCTGAATGTGGTTTGCACCTTCATGTGGGAGCCAGATAAAAAGAGGCCTAATAAGAAAGTTCTGCATGCAGGTGGTAAGGAAAATACACACCAGCACAAGTTATTAGAACTTATACTCAAGTTAAAACCCTGAAGCTATGCCCACTTGATAAGGTAGTAAATATATGGAGAATTTGAAGGATGCATTTTTTATACTAAATTCTTCAATATCAACAAAAATACTGAAGATTTTCACCTAGTGAGGCTTCAAAGCATAGGCCTGTATTTGTATCTATCTGAAAAGCAAAGAAAACAGATGTAAATACAGCAGCATTTCTGAGACATATGAAAAATATGAAATATATTTCCTAAATTATATTTGTACACCGTCATTAAGGAAACGTGAAAGACAAATCAAATATCTGAATGTGGTGGCAGGAAAGGGACAGAAGGTGGAACAGTGAGGACAAAGTCACAGTTGGGTCAGGTAAGAACTTCCGGTGCATGACACGGAAGATGCCGTGAATATAGACAGTACTGTGCTGCACATTCTGAAGACCCAGAAGTGTGAATATATTTACAAAAGAAAAACAAAAAGATTGAAAATATACTCATATGTTTATGTTTATTTGAATGTCTTCCAATGTACATATGCAACAAAACTTTATACAGTCCCCTGAGAAGATGTTCAATTTTATATTCTTATGAATTATTAATAAAAATTTTAAAAGAAAGCAGTATTCAAAATCTACAAAATTAGTATTTAAAGTAGGAAATAAAAAATAAAAGAGATAATAATTTTAAAAGAGAATCATATTTAATAATTTTTCTTCAGCTTTGGCACAATAAAAAGAACAATTAAGCATCAGTGCATTTATGTATCACAAAAATATACTCAATTCAACTATGTGTAGTGTTAATAAATATATACTGGGGCAGGAGGTGAGATTCCTTCATATTGTAAAAAGGAGGATTTATAGTTTAAATCTATCTGCATGCTTTTTTCCTATATAAAAAATAAAGCCTCAAAATGTTTCAAAATAAAAACATCAACAGCTCATATTCTATGACAATATGGAACAAAAGAGCAAGAAACTAAAACACCACTGGACATGTAAAGTTTTCTAAAATGCAAAATAATGTGCAAGTAAAGATTATTTCAACAGTTATAGACTGAAATTTTATACAGATGTTGGACTGGGTGACATTATCCTCAGAAACACTTCATGGCTTTGCATATATTTACATTTTACTATAAACAAAATTAATTAAATTACTTACATCTTAGACTTAGTTTTAAAACTACCAATTAGAGAAATTGGGTGAAAGGAGAAATTAAGGAAACTATGAAGAGACTAAATCAGGAGAAAGTGGCAGGGATAATCTACTAAGCAACAAATTGAAGAAAACACTGCAGAAACTGACCTTCACTAAAAGATGGAAGAAACAAACGAGAACTCATGTGTGTTGAGTATCAGCAAAAGAAAGTTGATGTAATAAAAAATGGATCAAAAGATGAAAAGGAAAATGAAGAGGAAGCAAAATGCTTCTGAAAAGATGATTGTTGCAAAATCTCAACAGCATTGGCAGTGATTTATACAGTTCAGAATGCAATCAACTAAAAATAAGCTTGTGTTTTTAGCAAGAAGGTATCAGATATCTTGGAGCTAAAATGGTCTTGAGTCACCTGACTTAGGTCTTTGAATGAGCAAGGACTCTCCTGATGTTCCACTTAGACAACCCTAAAACTAACTCAATATGAGTTCTTAAAACTCCCTGCCCATTTATGTATCCTTTTAATTTCTAAATGAATTAGTCAGTTCAAGGTTCATGTTTATAATACATGCCAGTCTCTTCCAGAGTCTGGGTAGAAATATAAAATTTATCTCAAGATACATATATGCACATAAAAGTGAGTTAAATATTAATAAAATACTTTGAAGCAAAAATAGCCCCCAAGTATACATAGCTTGAATATGATTTATTAGACTACTACTTGAGAGACAGTCACAAACTCTATGTTGTTTTTTTTTTCTAGGGTAATTTAGTTTACTTTTAAATGAACTATCCTATTTGACAATATTTTCATAATCTTTCCACACTATGATTTCACTTTTGCAATCTAAAAAGTTATAAAATGAAGCTATATTTGAGTGTTAATGAGGCTTTTGACCATTGGAAGATAAGGAATCCAGGAACAAAAGTGTAATAGCCGCCCTATTCCTTTACAAGTCGGAGAACTGAAAAATATTCTTCTTATTGAAGTACTTAGTCTCACGTGTTTAATTAGGAAACTGTGTGAGACAGCGGGATGGAAAGGAGGCTATAGGACAAGAGAAGGTGCGGCTGTTTCTAAGGTAACCAGGTGCACTTTTGTTAGTCTCACCATATGAGAATGTACGCATGGACCTACAGCACAAGAGCCCAAATATGGGCTCTACCAATGTTATCTTCAAGAATTACCAAGGCTCACTTTTATTTGTTCCAGTTTTTCTTCTAACTAGAAATGGCTCATGGTCACTTATTTTCTCAAATCACTGTTAAATAAATTAAGATACAAATTTCTCCAAAGTTAAATGGTGAATATACATGAAACATATCCTTATTGACTCAGAATTAGTCTATATAAGCATGAACATCACTTTGAAAAATCTCTGAATGAAGTGAAAATCTTGCTCTCATTTCTATGGTTTTCTGTAGCAAATCTACAGTAGATTTTCACAATTATAAAAAAATAATTCATTTTAAAGTATGATGTAAGAGAATATCCTATGAAGGATTAACTCATAGGATTTCTTAGAGTAATGAGGGAGAATCAGCTTTTCCTGAGGTGATTCCTAAGAGATACAGTGAAAGTGGGCTTTGTACTTAATACACAGAAGTTTGTGGTATAGAACCCAAATAATTTAAAAAAGAGTAAAAGAAAATTCCTACTTACAACATGGTGAGACTCTTTATAAATACATTTTGTTAGTCGGAGTTAAAGATTTAACTTCGTAAATCAGGCGGGGTAGTGTATAGTGAAAATTTAAATTGCATCTGTGGCACACTCCACTTACAACCATGGATTTATTCATTCTTTAATATTACTTCTGGTGGAAATAGAAAAATAAATTTAAATTTAAAGTAAATACTATATTATAGTACTATATATTAAAGAAATTAAAGATTTGTTGAATGCATAATTATTTCATATATGTAAATACTGCCATTTTGGGATATCAAATTCATATTTATTCAGTGTTACTTCCTCTCATTTTCTAATTTTGAGAAAAAATATCCTGTTATGGTTTGAATAAGAATGACCTCCATAAACTCATAGATTTGATTGCTTGGTCACTAGGGAGTGGCACTGTTAGCAAATTTGACCTTGTTGGAAGAAGTGTGTCACTGGAGTGGGATTTGGGGTTTCAGATGCTCAAACCAGGTCCTGTTTCTTTCTTCCCTGCTGCTTATGAACCAGGAAAACGCTCAGTTTTTTTCTACAGAACTATGTATCCCCACATGTCCCCTTAATTTCTGCCATGTTGACAATGGACTAAACCTCTTAACTATAAGCCGTTTCTTATAAGTGTTGCCGTGGTCATGGTGTCTCTTGACAATAAAAACCCTAACTTAGCAAACCCTTTCCTTTTATAAACTACGTCTCACCAAACAGCACTCTAACTTCTGCTGAGATTTTCAGGAGCATTTTGGAGATGTTCAAAGCTAAGTAAGATTTCTTTATGACGATCTCCACCCCCTCCCCATTCTGACAGTGCAGACTTTGTTTCTGTTGCCCTATATGATCTAATTCCCTATATAGCCACTATAATTTATCCCTTTCAGAACCCATCATTTTTTAATATATCAAGTGGTTTACCCATTTCAAGTCATCAGTACACGACTCAGTATTTTAGACAATATACTAAGACATGCAGTCGCTGCTAAAATTACTCTTAGAATGTTTTCATCACCCTGATGAGAGCCCTCATAAAACTGCAGTCCACAGGTGAGCACACAGATACCCACTCTCACACACAGTAAACTCATAGATTTATCTTAGTCCATACGACATGTGAGTGTGATTTACAGTATTGGTCTCCTATTCCTGCCTTCCTTCATTGAGAGGCATAAACTTACTTCACTCATGTCCTAGCAGGTATCCACTGTTCATTAAATTAACTTCATTGCATGCTTTAATAGCTGTCATTTTCAGCTGATGGCGATTGAGTTGACTCTCTGGGTCTCTTTTTGTCTGTCTTAATCTCTCTGTGTTTCTCTGTCTCTGTGTGTGTGTGTACAAGCCTGCATCCACGTGCATGTGTGCACATGTGTGTGAGTGGTGTATACACGTGTGTGCACATCTGAGCACAGGTATGTGTATGTAAAAAGCCAAGAGAAGGGAATGTGGTGTTCTTCTCTCTCATTTTCTGCCTTTTTCCCTTCAGGCAAGCTCTGTAAATGACGCTGGCTGCCAGCATCCCTCAGAAATCCTCCTGCCCTTGTCTTCCTTCTGCATTACTGGGATTCCAGGTGTTGTGGCCATGCTCATTTATTTGTATGGCTGTTAGATATCTGACCTCAGGTCCTGATGCAGTGTTTCCTGTGCCTTATAAAAGAAAAATCTCCCCAGCTAAAACTGTATTTTATATAGGTCTAATTTTATTGTTACTATGATGCATGCTTTCAATATTTGTGCAATTTTAATTATTAAAAGTAAGAAATTGGCAAATGAAATGGTTTAGTGACTAAAGGCATTTGATGCCAAGACAAAAACTTAGTTTTGTAACAGGAAGATCCATATATTGGATGAAGAAAACTCTCCAGAAAGTTCTCTTTTGACCTTCACGCACTCTATTCCATGTGTGCACTTAAACCAAAAAACAAAAATATTAAAATGAAAAAGGTATGATACCAAATCCTTGCAATAATAAATATTTAAATGAATCAGTAGTAGACAAAAATGAGAAAATGTTATTTTGTTCCACTAAAAAAACTGGGAGAGGCACTTAAATATCACTACTTATATCACCAAATATATTGTCAAAATGATTTAAATATCATCTTGTTAATACAGAAAGCTTTACTTGCTAGAATTGAGGCAATATATTGCATACTGCACACAGCACAACTCAAAATTCTCCTTATTAATCTTCTTTTCTTCCCTATTTTACTCAAAGCATTTGATCCATATAGGATCACTAAGTTAAAAAACTATTTTATATTCCTCAATGATCAAATAAATAAATACTTCCAAACAACAAGTTATCTTTTAATTAAATTGTTACAAAAATGAGAACAGTTTAACCACTACTTTTTACAAACTAGATCATGTGAGAAATTCATAGTGTTCACACATACAAATGTCTGTCCAATGTTTGGTGTTTTTAATACCCAATAAAAGGCTTAATTCATGCAAACACTCTAAAATCATTCATGGAGCATAGCTTGCTGTAAGTGGTAGAGCGAATTTCTCCTTGAAGATTTCGAGTAAATTGTCTGTGTTTATTTGAATGCTGTTTAAGGAGAAGCAATTCTAACCCATTAGAAGAACTTGGCTTTCCATTTGCAAAATTCACATGTCACTGTGGAGAAACTGAAAGCTGCTGACAGGGATATTCTAGACATCAGCTCACAAGTCAATTATAATTTCTACACAGTCACTGAATTTAGAAATTCAGACTAGAACAGGAGGAAATTCTCTGTCCTCAGAGAAATCTTTCCTCTCATCAGACTGGCTTGGTTTGCTTATACAAGGTCAAAGCTGTTGGCCAGAGATGTCCCTGCTAGAAGTTGAAGATTTCTACAACATCTCTCCCTGTTAGGCAAACCCAAACCAAACCAAACATTACCGAAGAATCCTTATAGAGTAAAGTAATAGCAATTCTTCAAAACACAATTATCCTGTCTATTTGCCTAAGTATATTGTTACTAGGGCTGGAGAGATGTCTCAGTGAAAAGAGCACTGTCTGCTCTTGTAAAGGGCCATAGTTCAGTTCTCAGCATCCACATGTCTGCTCACAACTGGCTGTCATTCCAGCTCCTGGATCCAATGCCCTCTTGTGACCTCTGTTCTGCACTCAGGAAGCAAAAACGCATGCAAACACGTTTCACTGGTGTGGAAATCTCTATTCTGTGAAACCGTGTTTCATGTAAAAACTACTGAAAATACTACATACAATTACTTGTAGATTATGCTACATAGTGCACATTAATCATAAATAAATGCTATGTTTAGATTTGGGGACCTTCCCTAGCATGTGTATCAAGCATACCTATTGAAATCCAGAACAAGTGGAAATTCGAAATATTTAACATGCCGTTCATTTAGAATAACAAATATTCAACCTCTCCTTATATTTTCTATATATAATTTACTTTTGAATATCAAATCCCCTTTTAAAATATGAAAAAAATTAGGGCAGTGAGCTAGCTTGGTGGGTAAAGACTCTTGTCACAAATCCTGACCACTCTAGTTTGATCACTGGAATTCTCTGCATCCATTCCTTGTTCCTTCCTCTCCCCTCCCCTCCAACACTCTCCCAAGGTCCCCATGCTCCCAATTTACAAAGGAGATCTTTTTGTTTTTCTACTTCCCATGTAGATTAGACCCATGTACGTCTCTCTCAGGGTCCTCATTGTTGTCTAGGTTCTCTGGGATTATGAATTGTAGTCTGGTTTTCTTTGTTTTATGTCTAAAAGCCACTTATGAATAAGTACATATGATATTTGTCTTTCTGGATATGGGTTACCTCACTCTATATGATATTTTCTAGATCAATGCATTTGCTTGTAAATTTCAAGATGTCATTATTTTTTTCTGCTGCGTAGTACTCCATTGTGTAAATATATCACATTTTCCTTATCCATTCTTTGGTTGAGGGGCATCTAGGTTGTTTCCAGGTTCTGACTGTGAGAAACATTGTTGCTATGAACATAGCTGAGCTCATGTCCTTGTGGTTCGATTGAGCATCCTTTGGGTATATACCGCAAAGTGGTATTACTGGGTCTTAAGGTAGGTTGTTTTCTAATTTTCTGAAAAATGTACCCATCTTTCTAATCATCTTTCCTTGTATACTTCCTTTTTCACCTTATTTGCACCATTGGTTTGCAAGAATTAAAAAATGAATTGAAATTTCTCTTAAAAATTGTAAAGGTTCTATTTTTAAGTCTGAGTATGTTTCTTCTGCTTATATTCTGGATAGAGAAGGTCTCTTTTTGTTTGGGTGCTGAATTCTGGTAGCTAAAGCAACTAGGATCACATTTGAATACAAATACTATCTCAATAGCTTTCCTTGTAGGTGTAAATGTAACTATCTTATTACCCTGATCCCTAGCCAAACATATGCAATGGGACAGATGTTGTCACTCATAGCTTGTACTCTGAAATATAGTCAAGGGACCAGAGAAACTTTAGAGAAAGAAGCAAAGGGGTCTATAAAGTCCACTGCAGTATTCCCTTCTGCCATTTACCTCAAACATTTAAAAGCTGTGAACATCAGCTCTAAATTAGTCACTCGCTTCTCTCTCCTACAATTCTGTAATTTTGATCATGATATATACATAAATATTCATCATGAGGTAATATATATTATGTACAAGGACACTTTCTCATTTGTAAGAAAAATGAATTATGACATTTGCAGAAATGGGATGGATCTGGGTAGTACACTTTTAAGAAGGACACCCAAACTCAGGAAGATTGAAACTACATGGTTTCTCTTGCCTGGAGATCCTAGCCTATAAAGTATAATGAATATATGTCTATCATCTATCTATCTATCTATCTATCTATCTATCTATCTATCTATCTATTTATCTATAATCTATCTATCTCCAGGTAGTTATAAGTAAGTGTGTGTAAAATCTGAAAATAATAGATAGAAGACCAATGAAGGATAACAGTTGATGATGATAAAGTTTGGGTGTGGTCAAAAAGACTCATGGACATTAAAGAGGAAAAAGTGGAATTTAGAGGGCCAGGGCCATGAGTAGGGATGATGGAAGAGAAAATCATTAAAAACACATTGTTTCAAAAAATATAATAAAATCTGACATGGTAATTTTAAAAAATATGGTATTTTATAAAGAATTAAAGTATAACTTAACTGCTTCATCTAGGAACATTCAGTATGGAGGATTAAGAAATAGTTTCATTAGTGAAAATAAACTGAATTTGTCATTGTAGAATACATGCTCCCCACACAGACACACACTTGCCTCCATTCCTCAGAAATGATTTTGTGCCTTTACTCATGCTGATCACTTTTAAATACAATTGATACAATTGGAAAAAGGGACCTCATTTGAAAGGATGTTTCTACCACATTTACCCATAGGCAAGTGTGTAGGCAATTTTTGATTAATGAATAATATGGAAGGTACCAGACCCCTGTAGGTTGGGTCACCATTGGGTAAGCAATCTAGGTTGTATAAGAAAGCAGGCTGAGAAAGCCATGAAGTAAGACAATAAATGGGCAGTCCTCAATGGTCTCTGCTTCCATTTCTGCCTCCTAATTCCTGCCCTGATGTCCACCAGTGATGGAATATGACCTCATGACCTCAGAGGTATAAGATAGACTATACTCTTTCCTCCACGGTTGCTTTTGGTCATAGTCTTTATGATAACAATAGAAAGCAAACTAGTTCATGATATTTGCTTCTGATTGTATGGTTTTCTATAGCCAATTCCATCTCTGTACTCCATGGTCCAGGATATTTCCAGTTGGAAATATTTAATCACTGTGCTTCTTACCCTCTAAAATACCAGCTCCAGAGAATCTGACTCCCTTGCTGGATTCATAGGCACATGCACACACACACACACACACACACACACACACACAACCAAACAAGATGACACATATTTTCAGCTAAATTCAGACCAGAACTTGAATGGAAATTGAGGTGAAAGGGGGTGATGAAAACTTCAAAATCAGAACTTTCTGAAATAGAAAAGAAACGTGTCTCAGAAGAATGTTTACTGTAACTGAGTAAGAAAGAGTCCTTCACAGCAAATGCTTAGGAATTTAAGAGAATGTTCTAGTGGTTCATCTCTGAAGGATTCAATTATGAGATCAATAAACGTTTAAAATCCTTCACTAATTTTCTAGGTCAATAAAGTCATTTCATGCTACTAAGATTTCATTTTCAAAACCAGATTGAGCTATCTTTCCTAAACTCAACTCCACTGAAAAGTTTCCCCAATATGGTGCTTTTTAAACAGAAGACACAATATGCCTTTTGGTAGAAAATCAAAACCTGCACATAGGAAGAATTCATTTGGCAGCTGTGACAGAGCCCAGGCTTGTGCTCACTTCACTGATTCACTTTATTTGTGTCAGTGGAGGAGAACTTTTCCATCAGCATCCTTGTTTTCTGACAATCTGATAAAAACCCCTATCATTTAATTTGTTTTTTCTAACAGTGTTCTACAGTTCTGCAATGCAGAAGTATGTGTTCAAAATAACTTTAAACAAAACCTTCAATGAAAGAAGGAAGAAGAAAAAAGATGAAGAGGAAGGAAGGAAAGAGAAAAGAAGGAATTTGTGTGTTTGTGTGTGTGTGTGTGTGTGTGTGTGTTCTTCCCATTGGCAAACTGAAAGATAGTGACAGAAGAGATTTAAAAAACAAGAGATGGGGCCTGGGGGTAGCTGAGCAGGTAAAGTTGTTTCCTATAAAACTCTGGCAATCTATGTCTTATCCTGAGAGACCACTGACAGGAGGAGAAAACTAACTCCCCAGAATTATTCTCTCTGCTCCACACACATGTAACTTATGGAACCACACATACATAGTATGCACAAATGTCCAATGACACACACCATGCAAACACACAGATACACATGCAAACCATATACATATGCATATGCACATGTGTGTGCATACACAGACACATACACAATAGTAAATATTATATTTAAAGATAAAAGGAATTATTAATGACAAACTTTCATTTTTAAATGGTAAAAGAAACCAGAAACTTTTTAAATAAGTGGCAAAATAAGCAATTTCTTCTTAGAGAGGACAGATGGTATTGAAACTCAGTAATTTAAAGGAAAAGGGGTTCATCAAAGACCTTTCTTTCTGTGGCTCACAATGAAAAGTCTAAAATAATTAAAACAAATTCTGATGCTTTGAAACATTGTGATGTCTGAGTTCACACAAGGAAGAAGCATTATTTACAAATATAGATGATATTTATCTTAAAAATGTTTTATTTTTTACTATATATGTTAAAGTTTAACTTCTTTGTCAATTGTTTGGGAGTTTCACATCCTCAATTATGCTCACCTCCCGTATCTTCCCCTTCACCCTGCAGCAGCCGCACCAAGCAAAACAAAACGAAGCCTGTAAGCAAGCAAACATACAAACTAAAACAAGAGCAAAACAAAAGTTTAAGTGAAATATTTGAGATTTCTTTGCTAGGAAAGTCCCATAAAACAGCAGAAATCTCATACAGACAGTGATTACTGATGCCTCTTGGATGCTCCTCTGCATGCTGGTTTCATTTTAATTTACCTGTTCAGGCACCGAGCTTTCCACTGCTAACTTAAGCTAACTATGGTGGAGTTTAACGTTACTATGCTGGAAGAGAACTGGAGGCAGGGGCAGTGATGGCTGCAACCCATTATGAGTTCCTGCTGCAGTCTGAGCCTCAGACGCAAGAATCTAGGCATACGCATGGTGAGGCTGCTGTGATGGCAAAGTCAAAGTTACTAAAAGTTATTGACTATTTTTGTTTATTTATTTATCATTCATTTATTCTACAATAGGATCTCACTCGTCTGCTCTGATCTGGGCCTCATGATATATACCAGTCTGGTCTCGAACTCAGAATTCTCTTTTTTGTCATTAATGTGTGTACCACCATGCTTAATTATTGTCAAATTTTAAAAGTTTAAAAGAAGTTATTGAAAATTGTTGTATTATTGGTCATAAATCATTGAACACAGCAATTTAAATGTGTTATTTAGGAAATATATATATATATATATATTACAGAGGACTTAAGCCTTTGTAAGCAATTAAATGCAAAATTTGAAAATTTAACACAGTTCATAAAGGTTATATTAGTAGCTAGGTGTACTAAAAAGTTGAAGTTCTATTAAAGACAGCTATACAAATACCATTAAGTAAAATTATCAATTTGAATTTAATGGGAATAAATAAAATGATATATGAATGGCATTAGAAGTCTTAGCTCAATGTCAAATAAATTAAAATATTTTTGAAGCAAATAGTGTTCTAATGGTGCAATTTGTTTTTTTTAAGTATATTACTAGGGAATACGTTCATAATTTAATAAAATCTATATTTAAATATGTATTTTATGTAATTTGAAGAGACATAATTCCAGAACTTCTGTAGACATACTTACGTATGGTATTTGAAAGGTGGCACATTAGACAAGTATATTTCATTCTTGTTGCTTTGTTCTTTGAAACAGAGTTTTACCCACCCCAGGCCGACTTCATAGTCACTGTTTACAAGTCACAGCTTGATCACTTGGTCCTCCTGCGTCTAAATCAACAGTGTTGGGATGACACTTGTGTACCAGCGTGGTTGACATGGCATCCACCAGCATGCCATTCCTGAGGGGGCAGCTGGTGTGTGCACATGTGCTTGAGAATGGAGAGGCCAGAGGTCCATGTTGTGCATCTTCTTCTCTCATCCTCAACCTTTCTCCATGAGCCAGAGTTTCTTGCTGAACTTGCAAGTCACTGTTTTGGGTGAATTAACAGGACAACAAAAGACTGGCATAACCTGTCTCCACCCCTGCATCACTGGGTTATGGGCACGTAGTACAGCACTTGGCTTTGTACATGGATCTGAACTCGGGTTGTGCTGATGTAGAGAGCAATTTACCCAGTGAGCTCTATTCATCCCTGGACCCACCATTCATGCAGTCTGCTTGTGAGACTCAAGAGAACATGCCCCTGGGCAATTAGATAACAATACACTAAGTTCAGCCACTCTCTGAAACTACCTGTTCAATAATTTGATAATAAATGAGAGACAGACACAAAATAAAGCTCCTGTCAAAAACCTAAGGGACAAAATTCAGTGTTCTGTCAAGAAGAAGAAGTAATTGCCTTTGAATGCAATATTTCTGTTAATTTATCACCCTGAGTGACTCGGCAGCCCCTTGTGCTTTCTTGAACCTTCTCCATGATTAGGATATGTCAAATTTCATAAATATCGATCCCAAGAGTCAGAAAATATGAAATCAGATACTCAAAGTTCCTGGCTCCATTTAAAGTGTTAGGGAAATACATCTATTAGGTGCAACTCTGATACATGAAAAATGTTTAATCTTGTTTACCAAAATTAAATGTATAAAGTAATTTTTATAGAGAAAACCAGGCATGGAAAGAATTGACAAATGAAGAGAGATAGAAAATAAAAACACAGAATATAAGCAAGCAACAATAAATGCCCCTTTTTGTAAAATCCAACTATGAATTAGTATGTGATTGATTGCTGGTTGTATTCATAGATAAATATTTTAACTTGCCTTTTTACATCCTCAAACATAAAAATTATTTTCCTCTTTGAACTCCATTGACTAACTTTCTCTATGATTTTTATCATATATATATATATATAAAAGCCTCAACCAAGTGCGAAATTAAATGGGCTGTGACATTTTTTCCACAACTAATCTTTATCATATTCTGGGCTAATAATGGCCTTGCAAAGAGCAGTAATATTGATAACTCATATAGGCATGAATTTTTCATACCCATGTCTTTAGTGATTGCATGGTGTTGAAGATCACTGGCTACTTTTCCAGAGAACCCAGGTTCAGTTCTTAGCACCGACATGGTAGCTAACAACCACTGTAATTTCAGTTCCAGAGGATCTGATGCCCTCCTGTGGCTTCCACAAGCACCAAGTGCACATGTGGTGCACAGGCATACACGCAAACAAGTACACATAAATTTACAAAAGAAGATAGAAGGACTATCCCTACTAACATAGTTTCTTGACTCTAATCCCCAATAGAACTGCTGATCATAACTATTGTTTCAATATAAAAACTAAAAGAGGTGTTGTGAGAGGGCTAGTAGAAGTGAAATGTACTTGTTCTTCTCACAGAAGTCCTGAGTTCAGTTCTCAATACCCACATGAAGCAGCCACCTACAGCTTCCTATAACTCAAGCTCTAGGGGATCCAGAAATCGTTTCTTTATCTTCCACAAAAAGGAATGAAAACAATTTCCTATTTAACACAAAATATAGCCTTTTCAATCTTGCTTTCACATCAAGTGTTCTATTTATTACAATAATGCTTATTGGGTGGCAGTGGCAATTGATTTCCATGGCATGCACTTCAGAATTTCAGTTAAACCCAAGTAACAGAATTAATCCAACAGGAGACTTCACCCCTTATTCTCTGCCTTGATAGCAAAGAGAGGTAATCTAAAAGTATCTCCTAGGCAGATGTTTGGAAATGAGTCAACACCATGCTTTATTATCCAGTGAACACAAAAGCTGTGAGGAAGGTGGCAAGACAACCCATGGATAAATGTAGACAATATCTAAAGCTAAGAGACAGAATTTTGATGAAAAAATAACTGATCCACTACTTAGTCTGAAACCAGCCTCAGTACTATGGGTAATGAAACCTTAGTAGTTGAACTATACCATAGGAGGAATGGATGTATTGAATACCTGTATCTGAGACAACTATAAAAAAGAATCGAACATCCAGGCAAGGGTGAAGAAAGAGATGAAGATATCCGAGGATTAGAAAGTACCTGAGGGCTTTTACAGAGTTACCAGATCACACTTGCTCAGGAAAACATCAAACCATGATGAGAGAGGCTTGCTTTGCCTTGGGACACTGCTATTGAAGATGCAGAAGTAATTGATTGCAATTTAACCTTGCTTTTAGAGGCAAAATTGGTCATAAATTATGATAGAGAGCTCTAGTTAAGATTTAAAAAGAAACTAAAGTCAATGAGGATGGTTTTCATAGGAGAAAAGCAAAACTCAGTCACTTTGTCCACTCTGCAACTGTTCTTCACTCTTAAATCACACTGTGACGATAAATGCCTGTTTTTCCACTTTCTGGAGGAAATGCTAATGCTTTCAACCAGATTTTGCATTCCTGTCACCCCCAGGTTTTAAATAGCACGCTTTTTTAACAACAGGATATGGCAGCAAGAGACTCAGTAGTCTATTGACCCAACATGACTTTCTGATATGTTTCTAGGGAATGGGAATCAACGGGAATGTGCAACTTTGGGGTTTTTCTGAACTTGGATGAGTAAGATACGTGTACTGTCAGCAACAGTACTGCCCACTTAATTCTTTATATTCCTGACTTTTTCTCGTAGAACTCATAATACAAATCACTATTCTAGCTGAGCTAAGAAACCGATACTAGTATTTCAGAAAAGATCACGAGGAACTCTGTGGCTAGAACAGACCAGAATGTGCTTGTAAATTGTTTGATTACTATCATCTGTATGACATAGCAGTTTTTATATTTTAAGATTTTTTTAAAAAGATATTTGTATGCATGTCTGTCTGTGTGCATATGAGTAAAAGTACATAAAGGGGGCTTTGGGTTACCTGGAACTGGGGTTTCACCCAATTTGAGTCTCTTGACCATCCATCGTGCTGAACTCTGGCATACCAGAAGAGCAATGTGTACCCTTAAGCATTGAATCATCCTTCAGTATTCATCAGAAGGGATTCCCTTCAGTTTTATTTTTCTTATCAAAAGAGTTTTTCTTTGTCAACAACAACAAGAAAGATATTTTAGATTTCATCTTTGAAACAGTAGCTCTCATTTCTAGTATAAAGATCAGATAAATCCTTCTTGTATATATTTGCAAAGCATTTAAGAAGGCAATATTATAGAAAGATATCCTTTGGAGGCAGAAGAGAAAAATTTAAAGCCACCCCCCAAGGTCACTTTCTGCACTGTTGTTTGAGACTGTGAAGACAGGCCCACATATGAGTCCCTGTGCTTTGCATTGGGCTATCTGCCCTTACCAGTCAACTCAGCCATACCTCCTTCATTTATAAATGTTAGGTGGTTGCAGCAAAAGAAATGAATAAGGATTTATTGTCCCACACTAAGGAATGCTTCAATTTTTTTGAGTTTATCATTTTTAGAAGCTCCCTTTCTCTGCTTTCATTTTCCCCCAAACAGCAAATGGGATGGAAGCAGACACATTCTGTGTATGTGTGTGACTATGAGTAACTTCAAAGAGGCACGGGGATATTTTGCTCAAGACTCAAAGGTAGAATTTTTTTTCATTTCTGTGATTTAAGAAACTCTGTATAAAAGAAATTTCATTTGAAATTACTCATAGAGTCCTAAATTATCATGCCATTAAAATACATGAAGGATTATATATTATACATATTTGTGAGTGTATTTTTATCTATGTGATGTGTGTATACATGACTATAACATGTACCATGTACACACTTTAGGTTGCATTTATATACACACGTAAATTTGTTTTATGGTTTATATATCTAGAAACATTATCTCTATCTTATTAAAAATAAATGAGTGGATTGTCTTATATGAGAAACTAAAATAACTGTTTTAGACTCAATTGAATTGATTGCTGAAATTCTTATGTGTTTATCCTTATTCAGGTTTTTTTCAAGGAATTCTATGTTTTGATGTTTAAAGATAACTTACCTTAGCCATTATTTATTTCATATTTCTTGTAATAATGTAATCTTATCTAAATAGTATTGTAAAAGATATAACATAAATTGGAGAAAAGATCATATTGTATCTAAGCATCCTCAACAAGGATCAGTGAATGGATAAAATGATATAAAAATTTTAATTGGAACCATTAGGTGTAAAATAAATAAGCAGAGAAAAAGTGTCATATTGTATCTTCCTCTTGCCTTTCGTGGGCTCCCTTTCTCCTGTACACTAAAGGGAAGAATTTTTGCACAAGGTATCCTGAAGGCTAGTAAAATGGTGAATCATTATAAGGAAGGATATTTGAGTAAGAAAGATACATCCCCTTTATCGGAAATCAATTTTAGAAACTTACTTTATATAGATTTCTTTTATCCTGCAAGAGAAATGTGGGTGTAGAAAGAAATGTGAAATGACAAGGGGTCCTTTCTGCTCATTGCTGGAAATACTTGGCCCTGTTAATGGGGTTCCTCAGGGAGTTGATTTAGTTACACAGAGAAATGGATGGGCAAAGTACACAAGGGCTTTCAGGGTGAGCAAACAAAAATGAGGCACTAACTCCCTGCAAGGTGTTTCAACCCTTGGCTTTGCCTGGAGAGTGCTGTATTAATTTGAGTCCAAAGATATTTACCCATTTTTTTTTCCTGATTCTCTGGGGGTAGCTGCAAATTCTATAATGAAAATCTTAGGATTTGTAAAAGGTCTTGAAATTTATTCTTTATTTTTCTACTGGCTTCGTGGAAGCTTCTCCACTCCCTTTATTCACAAATAAGTCTTTCTCCTTTTCTCACCACTTTTTTGTCGACCAAATATACTGAAAAGCTCACCAAGTGAACAATAGTTTCATATTTGACAAGTAATTATTTTCTTCTTTTTCTCTCAGTTTAAATGTCATTGGCTTGTTCTCTGACTATCTTACTGACATAGGGACTCAGTGAGCTTTCTTCTATATCCCAGACCCACTTGCCTACAAATGGTGCTACCCATGGTGTGCTGGTCCCATTTACATCAGTCATCAATCAAAATAATTTCACATAAACATAATAATAGGCAATTCTGATTCGTGAAATCCCTCAATTGAGAATTTTTGGGTGATTCTAAGATGTGTCAAGCTGAAACCTGGTGCTAAGTAGGATAGGAATTAAAACAGAAATCAAAGAGCTTGATCATGTCATAGGTACCATTTCTAAGCAAGTAGCTAGCTTTGCAGAGAGTCTTTCCTCACCTTGGGTCTTGTTTCTCAGTATTGGAAGTATAAAATAACCATGAAAGAAGTTCTGAAAGTGAGTGCATTCCTGAACCATGTAAAAGGAACGCAGTCATCCCCCAACCCCCAACACCGCCCACTGTCCCT
>LOEQ01009081.1:25494-46743 GCA_001685075.1 Bramus lutescens | reverse complement strand
TAAGAGAGACACGCGAGCGTGCGTGCCAAGAGAAAGAAGAGACAGAGATTCAAGATGGCGGGGGAGGAGGGCAGGGTCACCGGGAGTGGGCATGGCTTGCCTCTTAAAGAGACAAAAACCATAACACATGTTCCTTTCTTGTAGTCTTTTGTTTTCTTTTCAGAAAGGGAATATATTTGCTCATTTCACACCTTAATATCTGCTTTCTGAACAGTTTTTGTTTCTTTGCTTCTTTTCTTTTCTCTTGTCATCCTTTGACTTCTGTCCTTAATGTTGGATCTTTGGTGGGGACAGGGAGTGCCTTGTTGGCAATGAGCTTCACTGCACAAATTAATTCCTGTAGCTTTATCTTCAGTAGGGAACACCTAGAAATTAGAATCTGGACATTTCTTCAGAACCGTTCTGAGTATTGAGATAACCATCTTGTTTTCTGCTACAGTAAAAAGGATGGATTTGGAGAGGGAAGGAGTGTTTAAATGTGGTCATTGATGTTCTAGAAGTGGGGAAGGGTTAGGAAGGAAACTGATCATTTTTAAATCCAGGGTATAATGTTCTCCATAATGCTCTACCTCCCAAAGACTGGTACTTAATAGTTTCTCTGGAGCTAAATCTTTTTCCCCTAGTGAGTGCCTAAAGAAAGATACTCAGAGCTTTAACCACGTGTGCCTTTAACTAATCCTTTGGTTTCAGTACCACACCTTGTTTCTGCCTGATTGATATATAGAGTGTTTATTCCCTGAGCCACTTGAGATTTGTGGGTCACTGAATATCTGGGCTCCCATCCATGGTCACAAAGTGCTCAGCTTCCATTCCTCAGCTCTGCTAAGTCTGATACTAATCCAGAATCTGCTTTTCATATTGCCCCACATTTCAAAATCCCTCTTTTGTTGTCGTCTCCTCCAGTCCCCAGCTGTCTTTGTCATTGATGTATATATTCCATTTGTATTCCTGTCTTTATTTCCTTATAGGTAAAAGGGGCCACTTAGTATAAAAGGGAGAGAAGAAAAATGTGTTGATCCATCCTTATTCATTGACTACTTCCTAGAAACAAAATATTCTTCCCAGTAGTTTCAACCAGTCTTATCTCTTTAAATTGAAAGGTTATTTCTTCTTTCTTCCTTAAACCCTTTGGGATATTCCCACATATACAAAAGTCATCTGAGAAAGAACTAGAAAGGAAATCTTGGAGTATTTTACCACATTAGCTAACTCTGTCTTTAAGCCTGACTTTGGGACTCGGGAAAGATGAAGCTTTTCATTTCTTTACAGGTTTTTCATACATATCTGAGATGTGTACACTTTTATTTATTAACATTTTTATCCTTCTTATCATTTGATCAGAAATATTTTTCATAAATTTCCTTCTAAATAGGTAAATAATTAGATATGTTGAAATTTACATACAAGGTTGGCAGGGAAGGAAGGGTGCAGTGAGGAGACAACCAGGAAGCATGAGCAAATAACAAAATTAGTTGTGATAAAATCTAATCGGTCTTCCCATAGTAACTTCTAGAATTTTTTCTGACTTCCAGTATAAATCCGGGGTAAATACAAATCCAGGCAAAGAACTTTAGCTAAGATGCGCTTTGGAAAGATCTTCCTAAGAAAACAGTTACTTGAACAGAAAGGCCTTGCATTTCTTGGCGCCATCTTGGCATGATCAGGGAAGCAGAAGGCCGCAGACCTGAAATACCAAATGGAGAGAATTTTCAGGTGACATTTTTGATCAGAGATGTCAGCAGGAGTCAAATTAAGTTGTTTCTTGTATACCCGGCTAAGGATCTTAGATTGCATTCTGAGTCCAATGGGAATCCACAGAAGGATTCCAAGCAAGGAGGTAAGAGAATGGCTCTGTATTTTCTAATGAGCTCTCCAATGGAAGGTGAACTACTGAAACCTAAGGGCATCAGGAGGAAGAGGCTCAGGATGGGAAACTATTGCTATAGTCCCAGTGAGTGGTGAAGGTGGTTGAGATTAGTGAGTAGTGAACGAAATGGAGAGGTTATGTAGATCTGTAATATGCTGAGGTAGTTTTAACTCACAGGACTGCTCAGTAGATTGTGTGTGAGGAGTGAAGTTGGAAGTCCCCCTAGAGCTATTTAGTAAGGATATTGACTGGTTCTCAAATTAGTGAACTACTATGATTCTAAACTCTAGAATTGAATAAGTGCCCTCTGGAATTCAGGTTGTAGAAATTTCTTGGCAATTATATTCTCTCTAAGAACAAATAGAAACAATTATTCATTGGTGATTTCATCCAGTTTTCCTCCAGTCTTGTGCTTTTAAAATATCATCTATATAGCAAATGACTCCCATATCTTAAATATCCAAAGGGGCCTCCTCCTCTATCTTCAGACCCATTGCTTCTGTTTCTCATGTCTCATTAAAAAGTAGTGTATCTAGTCTGAGACATGACTTAGCAGTTAAGAGTACTTGCTGATCTTCTAGAGGACCTGAGTTGGTTTACCAGTATTCATGTTGGGGAGCTCACAACTGCTTTTATCTCTAGTTCCAGAGAATATAATACACTCTTTGGGCCTCCATGGGTATACATACATTTATTACATGCTCACACAAGCAGACACATATACATGTATACATAAATAAATGCAGTTTTAAAAAATCTTCTCTAAAAGGAGCATATATAAAACTAAACTCTGGTTCTTGCCTCCCTCCTGAAGCTGGGTCTAGCCAGTTGCTCAATTAGAAGACTTCAAATAATTTTTAAACTGACCTCCCTGTTGACAGAGGTTTCTGTCCTGCCAGTCTTGCAGACATTCAGTTCCAAAGAAATACACAGAGGTCTACATTAATCATAAACTGGGTGGCCTAAAACTGGGTGGCCTATTTGCTCAGGCTTGTTATTAACTTTTACATCCCACATTAACCCATAATTCTTGTCTGTGTCAGCCACGTAGCTTGGTACTTTTCATCAGTGAGGCATTCTCATCTTGCTTCCACTGCTTCTGGGTTACAACTGCAGACTGAGTCTTTCCTCTTCCCAGAATTCTCCTGTTCTCATTGCCCTGCTGCTACCTCCTGCCTGGTCACCCCACCTATACTTCCTGCCTGGCTACTGGCCTATTAGCATTTTATTAAAGCAATACAACTTATAAGTCTTTACAGGGTACAAGATCATTGTCCCACAACACCTCCCCACTACCACTGTGCATGTGTGTATTTGGTATTTCTGTGTATACTCTAAATATTGTGTGTGTGTGTGTATGTGTGTGTGTGTGTGTGTGGTCTTTCAGGAAGCCTACATTCAAAGTGTATTCAGAATTGACAATTCCTCACCATTACTACCTTTGTCTCAACCACCATCATTCCTATCTGAATTACTTGAAAGGGATCACAAACTATTTCTGCCACTTCTATGATGCTCCAGTATTTAACCCATATCAGTTAGATTGTTAGAATAAGCTTTAAATATGTTAGGACCTGTTTTAGTCTTGTTAGGTTGCTACAAGAATATGTCATATATTAAAACTACTTTTTACAATTCTGGTGGTTGAGAAATTACAAATAAATAAATAAAAGGAAACTGCGAACATATTGAATGCCAGGTTGACAGTCCTTGTTTGTTTTCTGAATGGCTCCTTTATGCTGTGCCCACACATGGCAGGAAAAAGGAAGTTCTTTGGGGTCTCTTCCCTTCTATAGTATTTTCTTATTTATTTTCTGGTAGTTTGAGATAGGGTGCTACTGTGTAGTCCAAGATGACCTCAAACTCCAAACTCTATCACCATTATTTACCTTCCAAGTGCTGAAATTACAGACATGCTACTGTGACATGCTGTAGTGAACTTATTTCAGGAAGGCTTTGCCCTCTGGTCTATTTACATCTCTCTTCCTAATATCATCACCTTGGTGCTTAAGTTTCAGTGTATGAATTTGAAATGAACCTGTTCATTCAGAGTGTTGCAGGTCCTATAAGTAAATTTTCTGTAGAATATAATCCAATAGCTCCTAAATTCCTTTAGAATGAAAGTCAAAGATTGTATATGAGCTCCTTCTCTGACATCAGGTCCCACACAGAATATTAAGAAATGTTTTCTTTAAGACTCTCTGCTAATGGAATGCTTCTCATCAAACATCTTTAGTTGAGTTTTAGAAACATATACAAATAAAAGACATAATGGTCCCGCAATCGACTATAAATATATTCTCATAAACAAAGGATGGCCTTTAAAAGAGTTGAAATGATGAGTGAGCCAAAATTAAAAGGATAAACAGTGGTAGGGGGCAACATGTTGGACTTGTGTTCCAGAATTCTTGGCCAAAGGAAATGTACACAAAAGAATTACAGAATTCCATTTCCTGTGTTCTGATGACTCTGTTTATTCCACTCTGTTTAGATGAATGAAACCTATGTTACTTCAGCTTGTAACATTTTGGGTGCTGTGAATTTTTATTAATTTGTAAATACTAGCTATTGTTTTCTTAACACTTAGGAAAGAATAGAGGAATATCTTTTAACTAATTGTGAACATGTATTTTAAGAGTAGAATCCTGGAGCAGGGTGCTTGGAATGATATCTTTTCCATGCCTTTATCATTTCCCTAAATGTTGGTATAAAGAGATCAATAAACAATTTGCCTGAAAATTTGTTAGCATGTGGCCAAATTCAGGAAAATGGCTTAAGGTATTACATCAAGAAGTAGTTAGACCAGGTGGTGGTGGTGCACGCCTTGGATCCCAGCAGTTGGGATGCAGAGGCAGGTGGATCTCTGTGAGTTCCAGGCCAGCGTGGTCTACAGAACAAGTTTCAGGACAACCAGGGCTGTGGGTCATTACAACAATTATGTTGAAATTATCATACATTAGTGATCAAAGTTCTGTTATGTAAAGTTGAGGATGAATTTAAACCAATATCCATAATTTAAGATTCAATAGATTTTTCCTAACTTATATGGTATAGGATAATCATTTGTTATTTTTTGTTCCAAGTAAAAATTGACTTGTTTTTTATTATAAATTTAAATAAGTTCAGATAATACAGATTAGTTATAATAAGGCCAAATAGTCATTTGACTTTCTAGAGATGGTTTTCTTATAAGTGTATTGTTGCCATTTTCTACTGTTTTATACTAATATAAACCTAAAGCCGAATCAGTACTGTACATATGGGACTAGAGAGATGGCTAAGTGATTAGAAGTATGTATGTAGCATTCTTGCTACTAAGTTTGCTTCCCAACACACACATCAGACAGGTCACAGCTGCCTGTGACTTCAGCTCTAGAGGACTTGACACCCTCTTCTGAGATTTATGTATATGGCACTCACATACACATACCCATACACAGACTTACACACACACACACACACATACATAATTATAAATAATAAAAGCAAAACAAAAATCTTTTTTAGAAAAGTACATACTGTTTATAACCTTCTTTACACTCTGTCAAGAACATATTTCTATCACTTTTAATATGGATCTAAATAACCTTTTTTAATAGCCACTTAATAAGTGACAATGATGCCTTTTGCTTTTCTTAAAAATATACTAGTAGATAAAAATCAATCCAGGCTTATCTTAATGGTGTGGGATTCTCCTCTGTATGCTGTGAATATGTTTTATTACCATTGGTTATTAAAGAAGCTGCTTTGGTCTATGGTAGGGCAGAGTAGAGCTAGACAGAAAAACTAAACTGCATGCAGGGAGAAAGAAAGCAGAGTCAGGCAGATGCCATGTAGCTGCCAAAGGAGACAGAGACCAAAACCTTACTGGTAGGCCTCAGCCTCGTGGTGATACACAGATTAATAGAAATGGTTTAATTTAAGATATAAGAGCTAGCTAGGAATACGCCTAAGCTGTTGGCCAAACAGTGTTGTAATTAATATAGCTTTTGTGTGATTATTCGGATCTGGGTGGCCAGGAAACAAACGAGCAGTCTTCAATTACATCTTAAGCATTTAAATGACATGTAATTTAGGAACTACAAGTGTACCTTATTTTATTGATATGTATCATACACTAAAATACAAAGACCTTCAAATATTCTGAATAAAAGGTGGTAGTGATCTTAGCTACCAAAATTTGTTTGGTAGCTACATCAAATATTTATTGAACTTCTACCAACCCCCTGGAAAATTAGATAGGTGAGAGTTCCTGCTTTCAAAGAATTTCTATTCTGAGAGGGTCCAAAGTAGAACTAGTAAGAAATGATGATAGCATCAGCTACTGAAGCATACAGGATAATAAGTTTTAAGGTACAATGTAAGCTGGAATTGTGGTTCTGAAGTCTTCAAATTTAGTCAAATTATATGCTTTCAGATTTGAAGACAAAGAAGAACAAATCAATTGCGGGTTATTTTTCTCTATCCTGAACTGGAGAATGAATCCAACACTTGAAATGCAACCCCCACCATACCTTAAAGAGGTAAATTTTATGCTAGCTATAGAAATCAGCTTTATATACCTCCCTTATATTTTTAAAATCTTGTGTCTTTAATTTCCAGTGGAATGTAGCAACATCATTGTTTTGGAAAGAGTATAATCTGGGAATTTCTGTTGAAGGCTTTCCATGCTGAGCAAACATCTGCCCTAGAAGAACATGACATTTCTTCTACAGTTGAATAGTATTTAGCCTCAGTTGTATCCAGTTATATAGAAAACAGGATAGTAGGTTATAGTTATAAATGGATATAAACAACCTTATCAAGGGATTCTGGTAATACCATGATAATCCATAATAGCAAATCTCAGATGGTATCTATGTCAAGAACCCTCAGTATAGTATATGGAGATTCAAATTTTATGGGGGAGCCATTATGAAAAGAAAAATTCAATAGAAAAATGCTTGGTTTGGAAAAACAAAGTTCACGTGATCAGATGGGGCCTCAGCATTGTGGAATCATCTGAACTCTCTAAGATCTCTATAGCTATCTTTAAGGAATGGAAGGGTGGATGGTAGTTTGTATTTTAACATGCTCCAGAAATTTACTGTCTTAGGAAAGTTCCTTGATAAATCAAATGTCAGTGGTTGATAATTCCAGAAAAGAAGTATTTATTCCGTCTCTGCTCACCAACTCATTCTGGCCCGAGCTTTCCTAGTGCCTCTGGCAGTAGGCCTCTCAAGCACACAGCTTCTTTGAAGTGTCAGGGGAAACCTTAGAGCTTCCAGTTGGTTGAAGGACAGTATTATTGGCCATCATAGTCCACAGAGGAGGGGTTGAAATCTGGCTCCTTCACTTATCTGATTGATATCAGGTAAATTAAGTTCAAAACCTTATTCACTCATAGCCAATAACCTTCAGCTAAATAAGGCTAAGGATCCACTCTCAGCATGTCCTCTGCTTTGTGCATCCAAAGATAACTGCCCCCCTGAAGGAGCCCATTTCTAATGTGGAACCAATGCCTCCATGATCTGGGGTTTGACTTAATACAGCCTGCATAAGATGGTATGGAATGAAAATAGTTTTTTCTCATTTGACATATCAGCGATAAAAAAGTTAGTAAGGGAAGAAAGTAACATGATACGGTGGCACAGCAAAGACATTACTCACAGAGCTCTGGGACCTGAAGCAGCTTGGCACTGGAGACTGCTGTGGATGGAGTGAAGGCCTATAGGGAAGAGTGGAAAAGGATGAGGTTGAAGATGCCTGCAGGGTGGGTGAGGCTTTCACTATTCGGATTAGGCTGACCTCAGAACTCATAGCCAGCCTCTGCCTCCTGAGTGCTAGGATTAAAGACATACACTACCATGCCTGGCAAATCAGTGTTTTTCTCTCTCTCTTTTGACAACTTTTTCAAAGTCATTTCTAACACTTGTGGTAAAATTTAACATTCGAAACATAGAGTTAATATCTGTTCTCATTATGTTAAAAATAGCTAGTAAACACAGGCTAATTGTCTAACACCAAACAATAGCCTAGTAGAAAATGATATTTTGGGGATATGCTATGATATAAAACATTGAGCGACATCTACTTGAATTATATGCAAACCCATCACTAAAGTTCACAAATAACACGGTTTTTGTTTGTTTGTTTGTTTAAAAAAAACCTTCATTTTGCCTGTAATGCATTTTCAAGGAAAGAGTCCCTGTTTGGAACCCAGAGCTCAGATACAGATGGCAGCTCAGCCAAAGGGAAATAGTTGTAGAATACTGACTATAAGAAGGCACAAATGAATAGGAGTATTAGTGAATCTAACTTCATACACGATTTTTTCTCTTGTTTTCAGGATGCTCTTGATTAGCTCGAGAAGTATTTAGAAAATCCTCTTTTCAAAATGAACTTCCATTTGATTTTCTGAAATTTAATTGCTTTTATAGTTTCACACCTAATGTGATTATTTCTAAGGCTGTGTAGCACTTATTAGAAGGCATAAAATTAAAGAAAAAGAAGAAAGGAAGGAAGAAAAGGGGGAGAAAGGAAAGGAAAAAGTTTATTCTATGTGTGGTACTAGACTTTCTACATATTTCCAGATATGTCCCATAGAAATACTCTTTTCTGAAAAGCAAAAGGAAAAGAAACAGATCCTTTTCTAAGTAACTACAGGGGAACAACATGGTGAAACACTAACATCAGCCTTACATTTGGGAAAAATAAAAATAACCCCATTGCAGTGAAGCATGGAGTTTAATTGGCTCCCAATCCTTTTCCCTTGTGCATCTGGTGGCCAGTGCTACAGTAGAAATTTTTAAGCTAGAAGAAGACATAATCCAATTAAATTTCCTTTTAAAAATATCAAAGCAAATACATCCAGGGTCTATTAGTTCACATGCAACTTTGCTATTCCCACTGGGCAGCTGCTGTTTACTGGGTTTTCATCTATTGCCATTTTCACCTCTTATTTCAGGATGCTTGGTATATGTACACACACACACACACACACACACAGAATAGCAGCTATAGTCTTCACCATTGGTGAATAAGTAATTTACTGCTAATTTCTTTGACATCCTAAGTGCTCTAGTGACAGCCAGCTTGGAATATATTATAGTAGAAAAAACTCTGTGGCACATACTATTGAATGTTCCAGATTACATTAAGTTTCACTGTGAGATTTGAACGTTGTCTCTCATTTTACCTGTAAATCACCTTGGGAATTGGACTCATCCACCATTTTCCTGGAAGTTGCTTTGTTCCAAGATATGTCAGAGACTCTCACATGTTCTTAACTCTGATAAATGTAAAACTGCTTTTTGCATTTAGAAGCAGTGGTAGAGACAAGGATTTAGTTGTTAAGTAGTTGCGGGGAGGAAATTAAATCCCCGGAAGGGATTAGAAAGAGTGACAAAGGAAGAGAAGGAGTTACTAAAGAGTGTGTTGTTAACCCAGTTACATATGCAGCTGGCCAGGGCTTAATGCTGCTGGGAAACACTAGGATCTAACAGGAACATATACCTCAGAATTAATTAGCCTGTGCAAGGAAGCTATGGTATTACTCCGTTAGTTTCCTTTAGACAGTCGTTACTTGTGGGTTACTCTTGAACGTAGAGGAAAGGAATAATTCCCTGGCACTCTGTGTGCTACAGGGTCAGCCAAAGTAAGCCTCAGAGGCCAACAAGAAGCTCTGCTCAAGGGAATAGAGATGGAAGTCAGGCTGCTGTGAGCCAGACTGGAAAGGGTTATAGGCTAGGGAGGGGCAGTGGCAGAGCCTGGCACACCTACTTAGGATTCCAAAAATGTACTGTCAGGGTCCTGTCTTACAGAGACACAAGCAGACATGTCCTGTCCTCATCTGGAATGGGAGGCATCACTGTCTGCGGATGAGCTGTCTTTTTGTCATAGGATTGCCACTTGCATAAAGTTGTTCCCCTGTTCAGTTCACTTGTATGGGCTGGAAGTGTAGCTCCAGGGTAGAGCACTTGCCTAAGATGTACAAGGTCAGTGTTCCATACTCTGCAAGAAATAAACTACATCAAAAGCTTATTATTGTGAAGACCATGTTATCTGTAGTTTGTACAGAGTAATTTAGTAGGAATAAAAACTCAATAGTTTAACTCAACACCCAGATTTTTGTAAACCTTCTATGATGTTTGGAATGCTTGCAATTTTATTGGAAAGAACAATAAAACAATAGGTCAGTGCTAGTTTGGGGATTTCTTAGATACCCCCAAACTTTCTTAAAAAGGAAAAAGAGGAGCAGCTATGTGTCTGAGTATAGACAAAATTAAAAAGGAGGTACCTGTCCTTCTGTCACATCGATACCCCCAATCCCACTGCCTGGGTGTTTAAAAATCTTCCTGTGTCCAATCCTCTTTTTCAATCCCAAATGTGGTCCCTTAGTCTATTTTCAGCTAATACCTGAGAAAATCTCCCTAAAATTGGTGGATGGCAGTGTATGAATCCTACTCCATTAGGCAATGCATGTGTCTCTGTGGCATTTATCAGAAGCCACTTCAACTAGCAACCTAGGGATTGGGAATAAAGGAGAAAAAGAAATGATGGTGGCAAATGGTGTTGAATGGAAACAAAGAGCACAGCATGCCAGGAAAACTCAAAAAGCTCTGCAGGAGTCTTAGCGTTCAAAGTGGTCAAGACAGAAAGAAATGAACTGCTGTTATCTATTTACCTCAAATTACCCTTCTTTTGAATTCTGGCTATTTTGCTTGACAGCCTGTTGCTAATAAATTTGGTTCTCATATCTAAAGTTTTGAGTTATTATTCAAGTATAAATTCTTACCATTTTATCTTTTATTAGTAGCATTTAAATCATAATTTCATCCTAAAAACAATATAAACAACAGCCACTTTTTGTGCCTAATAAAAATGAGGGAGGGGGCTAGAGAAATGACTTAGTGGTTAAAAGCACTGGCTGCTCTTCTAGACGACCAGGGTTCAATTCCCAGCAATTCCCTAGTGGCAGTTCACAATTGTCTGTAACTCCTGTTCCAGAGGATCTGGCACTCTCACGTAGACATACGTGCAGACAAAACACCAATGCACATAGAATACAGATAAATAAATTTTTAAAAAATGAGGGAAGATCATTAATACTGACCTGTTTCATGAGAGTTCCTGTAATAAGTCCATCATAATTATGTGAGTGGCACACTATGTTTCATTTCTTTTTGTATTAATTTTTTATTGAAAAAAATCCCACGAGGGAATAATGATTTTGAATAGGCATGATTTTTAAACCATTTCTCTGTGCTCAAATTAAATGCTAAAATACTACCTAAAAACAGGCATTGGTTTGAATTATATGAAACTTTTGAGGATGTATTGAATACTGGAGTTGAATGACATACTGAGCTCAGCTTTCATTGATTAAAATACCATGTTTTCTATATCCAGATTGACTTCCTAATTTTTAGGATGAGGCATGGCATGTCACTAAGGTCCATGTGTTGTGAACTGTACAGAAGATCCTTTGGAATCGGTGTTACCATCATCTCTCTGAAGTGTCATTGACTGCTAGTTGGTGGTTTGGACTCTACCTCATAGGTGACAATTTTGAGGCAAAAGTATCCTTCAGGACCACATTATTAGGGGCTGGAGAGATATCTCAGCAGTTAAATGCATGTACTGATATAACAGAAGACTCGAGTTGATTGACAGCATCCATGGCAGTCAGCTGACACCTCTCTAGAACTACAGCTCCAGGAGACCCAATGCCCTCTGGCCTCCTAAGGCACCTGCACTCACATTCACTTAGCCCCACCCCCATACTTAGTTAAAATGAAGTTGTTTTGTGTTTTAAGAACTATATTGTTTTCTACTTAGCTTTTCTTAGTGAAAATGGCAGGACCAAATGTTATTATGTATGATGAGAAACAGCTGCTTGTGAATAGGCTCACTCTATTGTATGGTTTTGGAAGGTATCATGGTACATGAACATACTTGTAGAGCTTCATTGCTGGGGAGACAGTTCAGGAGTTCAGGCTCCTCCCCTGCTGACTGGTGATTTGGTTGCAAAGGAGTTACTTAATCCTATGCCTCAGTTTCCTTTTCTGTGAACATGTATCACAGTAACATGTTTTCTTAGGGATTTTTCTCTGACAATTGGGTAATGTAATGCATATAAAATACTTAATAGTTACATCACATAGTAAATATCTAATATATTTCTTGTTACTTCTGTAACACTAGGCATTTATAAGACACACCCTGCATAATTGGCAAGCAGTTCATGTGCATAACTCATTTTTCAGATTCAGATTTGTGTCCCAGTTAAAGATGCAAGCACTAGGCATTCTTATTTTATGTTAGTGGTATTGTTTGGTATAGCTTGATAGATCATCCACGTTGCAGTGACGCTGGAGATTTTGCACAGTTCTGAACTCTAGCTCTTTGCTACATGGAACTATTTTTGCAGGATTTACTAGGACCTCTCTTTTTGGTGCGCATTTTAATTATGTCTTTGAGAATTTTGTACAATGTATTTTCATCGTGTTCACCCTTTCCTCAACTCCTCCCAGATCTACCTCACTTCCCTATCCAACTGTGTGTCTTCCTTTTTAAATCATGAAATCAAATTTATATACTCTTAGATGTGTGGCCTTGTCTGGAGCAGTCCACCTACCAGGAGCCACACCCATAAGGAAAAAAAGACTCTCTTGCTGCCTGTAGCTATCAGTAGTCAATAGCTCCTCAGCTAGGAGTAAGTCCTGGTGCCCACCTCCCCTCTCCATGCTGGGAGTCTGTCTGGCTTGAGCTTGCAGTGGTCTTGGGCATGCTGTCACAACCACTGTACATTTACATGTACAGCTGCCCGCTGTGTCCAAAACAACACCATTTTCTTGTAGTCATCCACTGCCTCTGATTCTTATTGGCTTTCCACCCCCTCTTCTTCAATGATCTCTGAGCAATAAGAGAGGTGGGTATGATATGGATATCCCATTTCTGGAGGAGCATAGACTCTACCTTGGTATCCCATGAGCACACAAAATAAAGTTCAAGTTTGTACTAGGTTTCACTCTCTGATCCATAGTTCTTCACTTAAAATAACTAAAAACTCCCTTCTATCCTGCTTTACTTATTTTGCTTATTGACATTACATGGGGGTTGCCTATTATTAATCCCCCAAATGATATCTATGCAGAATGTTGGAACATGACCTGTTTTGGAAATAAGGTGCTTGCATTAGTTAAAATGATGCAATAGTAGGTCATTGCAAAGCTATTGATTGATATCCTTATGAGATGTTTATGTGAAGACACAGAGACACACAAAGAACAGAATGCAAAGGCAAAGGCTGGAACGACAGTGGCATTTCTTGAAGCTGAAGCAGTCTGATGATTGCATGAGCCAGTGCTGCTGACAGTTTGATTATGGACTCTTGGATTCCTAAACTGGGTGCGAATCCATTCCTGTTGCTTAATGCCTCCTGGGCTGTGGTAGTTTGAGATTGTAAGATATTACATTTAGAATTCTTAAAGCCGCTCTACCTGTATGAGTTTGTTAGGGCTGACCTAACAAAGTACACAAAGAACCACAAACGTGGTGGTTCCACACTGTAGAATATATAATCCTATAATCATGGAGACTAACAGTCTAAAACAATGTGCCAGCAAGGCTTTGGGCCCTCGGATGCCTTTGCCAGACTCCTTCCACTGGTCCTCCCAGCTCCTGACTCTTTGCCATCCATTTTCGGTGTTTCTTGGTTTACAATTATGTAACACTATCCTTTGCTTTTGTCATAACATGCCATCCTCTCCAACAGGTCAGTTTTCCTGTGACCATATAAGGTTGCCAGTCATACGGGATTTGGGGCTAACCCTATACCAATATGACTTCATCATCTTTGGCTTATCTATTTACATCCGTAGTCACTTTCCGAGGTGGAGAGGGTTAAGATGTCAGTGTATTTTTCTGGGGGCATATAGTTCAACCCTAACATTGCTCTCTTTATTTTCCTACCATTTCAAATTTCAAGTCTTGCACTTTTAGATATTCTGCTCAGAATCATTCTGAGATGATTCCTGATTTGCAGCCCAGCTTCAGCCCCCCTGGTTCTGACATAGTCCTCTCTCCCTAGGATTACTGTAGTCACCATAGAACTGCTTTCTATATTTAACACTTCATTTTCCAACATGCAGCAAGTTATCTAACCAATTTCCAACCACAATACTGTTGTTCTTCTGGCCAGCACTGACCAGTGGCTTCCTCTCAAGTATGAAACAGTGTGGAAGGCTTAAGGTTTGACCCCCAGATTCTCTTTCCAATTGCTTCTTGCCACTTTGTACTGTGCCCTAGACCAAACTGGACTACTCACTTTTTCTTGGAAAGAGGTTTTGAAGTCTCTGGGCTTTTGCTTATACTTTTGACTTTGGTGCTTCAACCCCTGCTGAACTGCTGTCGTCATCCTCAGCTGTATCTGCACTGAGCCAGTATACGTCCAGAACACCATCACATAAAATCATCTAGCCGTTCCTGTGATACTTTGTGATTCAGATATTAACGGGATGCTAATGAAGGGTTAGAACCTTTTCTATAGCCATGAGTGTAATTTAGTGTTTATGTAGCATGCTCAAGGCTCAAAGGTGAAACCCAGCATTGAAAAAAAGGAAAAGTAAAATGAAGAAATAGAACATTGGATATAAATCCTTGTGAGTAGGATCAGTTTGAATGCTAATGAAGGGTTAGAACCTTTTCTATAGCCATGAATGTAAGTTAGTGTTTATGTAGCATGCTCAAGGCTCAAAGGTGAAATCCAGCATTGAGAAAAAGGAAAAGTAAAATGAAGAAATAGAACATTGGATATATGTGAGTATGATCAGTTGTGGACTTACTCCCTGGCTGGAACTAACATTAACTGACCGGTATAGCTTATACAAAAAGTTTGTGTGTGTACAAATGTGTATATATGTGTATATATATATATGTATATATATATGTATATATATATGTGTGTGTGTGTGTGTGTGTGTGTGTACACAGACAAACTTAGTATCACTTAAGAATGAGCGATGTTCTGAGAGGTATGTTATTAGTGATTACATTGTTGTAAATACCTAGAGTAGGCCTTACATGAACTGTGATGTTGCAAAACAGCACATACTAGATCATATGGTACATTTATATTTGAATACATATGGTATAGCCTGTTGTTATAGGGCCACAATGAATACAACAACATAAGATCAAACATAAGAGAAAGTTATGTATAAACAAGATGTATAAACACAGGATTATGGGACTGCTGCTGGCCTGACAATCTGAGTTCAGTCCTCGGAACCCACATAATGGAAGAAGAAAACCGATTTTCCCAAGTTGTATTCTGACTTCCACAAGCTTTCCAGGCCATGGATGTATACACTCACAAATAAATTCAAATGTTTTAAAAGCGAATTATAATCATGTAGAACTTTTATCTGACTAGCAGAGGGGTTGATTTGCTTACTATACACATGTGAATTGTTATGCTTAGATCTGCAAAGTTCTCTAAAAACCAACAATGAGACCAAGTCCCATATGTAAAAGCAAAGAGCCTTTATTTTATACAAGTTTGCAAACTCGGTCTCTCCTTATGTCCAAGGTATTGGAATAATTGAAGAGCCCAGAGCTCAGTTAGAGTTGGGGTTTTGTAGTAGTAAAGGTGAGGGTGAGGAGTTTCTAAGGTTCAGGACCCCTGATTGGCTGACATTTGTCTAGGGGTGTCCCCGTGAGTGTGCTGGCAGGTGATCCTATCTACAAGGGCTGGAATGTTGGGCATTTCCTTTGGATGGTCTGTTCTTGGGTGGTGTTCAGGTAATCTCAGTTTCTGGTCCTTACTGTAACCAGGTATTGCTTCAGGGTAAACTACTGAGACTCAGGCCTCTATTAAAGCTACCATGGCTGAGTCCTACACTGGCAAGTGATAGTGGTTGGACGTAAAGAGCTTTCTTTGGTTGGTCTGGTTATTTAGCTTATCATGGCTGACTATTTCCTTTGCTATGAACTATTTCCTTTGCTACAATAGCACTAGGCCATAAGAATGAACCAGCTCCATCGTTATCCTCCAGGGTGTGGTGTTTGTTTTGTTTTCTTGGGTTTTTTTTTTGAGGAGGTTGGGGGTTTTAGGTTCTTGTTGTTGTCATTTATATTTCACTATAGATATAGATAGTGCAGGCTAGCCTGAAACTCACTCGTAGCACTAACTGACCTCAAACCCACACTCTTTCTGCCTAAGCCTCCTAGGCACTGAGGTTAGAAATATGTAGGACCAATCCTGGCTGCAAGCATAATTTTACAGGACCACTGCCATTTATGCCATACATTATTGATACAAAGCACGTTTGTAGCACCCGACTGAATGTAAGATACCTTATGCGTACCTTGAGCAACCTACTACTCTTAATGGTTTATTGAAGGAATAGTAACCAAGCAGGTGCTAGAAATACCATCTTGGTTGTAAAACTTGAGGTCTCAATACTGTTTCAGAGAACCTGCCACTGCATTAGTACTGCCTAGCTCCCAGAATTACAGTGTTTCAACAGACAAGTTGATTTTTCTTATCTGTGGGTCTGTAGGTCAGCCAGCTGGGCCTGGCTCATGGTTATGAGTTGGACCTGATCTTCTTCAACTTTGTCATTCTTGAACTTGCCTATCTATTTTTCATGCACAAGCCATAGCCATTCATGTGGCCATGTTCCTTTCAGAGGGACAAGAACATACTCCTTTTCCTATTCCTTCTTTCTATTCTCCCTTTTCTTCCCTTCCTTGTACCTGGAGGTTTCTCATCTTGTCCAGTTCTACAGCTGCTTTTAAAATAACCACTTGGAGGCTTAATATTAATTACAAACTGTTTGGCCTATTAGCTCAGACATATTATTAACAAACTCTTCTAATTTATAATTAACCCATTTGTATTAGTCTTTATTTTACCGTGAGGCTCGAAGTTTGTTACTTCACATCTTGTTTCCCTTGCAGCTGCTGGTGTATCCCAGACTCCACCTTCCTTCTTCCTCTATCTCAGCTTGGATTTCTTGCCTGGCTCTATTATGCCTGACTATTGGCCAAATCAGTCTCTTTATTAACCAATGGTAATAAAACTTATTCACAGCATATAGAGGGACATCCCACATCACTTTCTTTCTCTTTCACTCATTCATCCTTTTTTTGTCTTTCTCCATGGAAGGGGCTGCAGTTATATGGTAAAGATTGGGAACATATAATTCTAATACAGGAAGTAAACAAATAAGAATAAGAATATGCTCCTCCTCAAAGTCCTTCTGATACCTAAGTAGAATGTACAAACCTCTACCTTTTATATTTTAAATTAATATTGTGTGTGTGTGTGTGTGTGTGAGTGTGTGTGTCTTAGGCTAAGTATTTCACCGTATGTATGCAGGAACCCATGAAGGTCAGAAAGTGTTGGGTCCCCTGGAGCTAGAGTTATAGGCAGTTGTGAGTTACCATGTATGTGTGCTGAGAACCAAACATGGGTCCTCTGCAAGGGCCAGCCCCAAAACAACATCACTAAAAGTTTATTAAAAGGTTAAAAAGCAAACAAAACAAAGCAATGTCCCCTGAAATTTCAAAACTGAACTTTGAAACATGACTCCAGGTATGTCCTTCTTTGTTTTCTTTCCAGAAATGTGAAGACGTTTGGACGGGAATGACATCACCTATTCCTGTGAAATAATTTGGTACTTAGACTTTTTGCAGGACGTGTATGGCTTACAGGAGAACTGACTGGGAAAGCTTCAATCAACTCTTTGATTTACTGCTCTCATTCTGCCATGTTTATTTTACTAGAAATAATTTCATTAAAAACAAAAAGGAAACAAGGTTTATTTTAAACAGAAATCCAGGAACCACATTTAATCTCCTTCTGTCACTGTAGTTCTTCAAAACAGCCTGCTATATTGCTGCCATACCAGCACTATTAAAAATACCATTTAAAACAGTGTTGACCATTTTTATTGTATGTATTATTTATGAATACCAAAAAAATCTTATAATAATTTTCATCTAATATAATTTGATTCATCGCAATGTGAAAAGAAAATGACTTTTGACAGCTATGCATGACAATATAAAATCAAATTATATCAGACCAATAAGTTGTGATTCTGTTAAGCCATATTGAAATCCTTTTGACACATGTTTATTACTTACATAATTAACTTTTGTAGCAACATACCTCATCAAAAATAGTTCTTAAACCTCTCTGGAGTGAGTGTTTATTTTCTGAAGTTAGTGAAGTTATGGGAAAAAACCTCTCTGCAAACACACACACACACACACACACACACACAGAAATTGAAACATATGCTGTGTTTATATTTTTAGTGCCTTTTTATATCTAAAATCATCTTCTTAGCTTAGAAATATATGCATGTGTATATAATTAGAGCATGACCCAAAATATATTATGCCTAAATACGCCTAAAATATTTAGAGATATAATTGTGGATGGTTTCAATGGTTTGTTTTGGTTTGGTTCACATACTACTAGCCTCTCAACCTCCAGCCCAAAGGCTTAACTAGTTTAAAATTACACTGGATCTCTCCTGCATTTCTCCGCTTTGATTATTTTTCTCACACAGAAGAACTCTTATCCTATAGTGTGTATCTGATTACAACCTATCACCATGGAGCTTCAGTGTCCAGAATTCTCTTCTAGGCCATGCCAGACTCCCAGTGCTGGGTACTGTATAACATAAATCTGCTTGTTTCAGAGGCAGTGGCAGTCTGTCAAAATGGGACTGTGCTAGTCAGGGGTCATCCTGGGAAGAATAGGAGCCAAGGACTTTTCAGGGTCCCCTCTTATCTCCTTATTCTTTCATTCTGCATTTCTAGCATTCCCTTGTCCCAAAATGAGTTGGCTTCTACTTATATGGTCCAGTTTACTTGATAACAATGGCTCTTTCATTTTGTTTTAATCAAAACTAGTCAGTAAACTACTTGTCTCCATAAACCTAGGACAGTTTCATCTGCACCAGTAGAACTGACCCCATAGAGCTTTGCATTGAACTAGTATTCACAAGGAGATACTAGAACAGTGGGCTCATAAAACTCTAATTTTTATGGCTTGATTTTTGTCCTTATTTTTAAAAAAGACAACCAACAATGCCAAGCTATTTTGTCACTTTAAGATTTTTTCTACTTCCCAGAGAGCAAGCTTTTAGAAGATGTGATACTTGCCTAGAAGTTTTCAAGCTGACACATCTGTCACCTACGTATTCAACCCTTCACTCAATTGTCTTTCCCTCGAGTTTAACTGTATAGATAATTTAGCCCTTGTACGAGCTTGTAATGTAATTCACTTAAGAAGCAAGAAGAAAAAGGAAGCAAAACAATGATAATGTTCCTGAGTTCATGGGGGTGACGACTATTCATTCTGTTTCATGGATCTGTGTCCCTGCCCTGGCGGTTCCTGGTTCAAGCTCACAATTAACAATAAAATGGCCATTATAGGAATCATGCCGATAAACATGATACATTGCAGCCATACAGACACTTTAAATAATTATTTGTTTTATAACTAAGCCATATACTGAAGGAGATTTATAATTTAGAGATAATAACCCCATTATTAAAGTTTATGACCCAATAAACAGCTCCCACTAGTTAATAAATGCCAAAGCCATAAAAACAAAGACTATTAATGTAATAGAATTTCTTTGCCTCCCTCTCTTGCTGGTGGTCTTAAGACACTAAAGGGAAATGGTATCTTAGAAAAAACATTTATTCTCATTATGTAAATATCAATGAATAGTTTTACACTCGAGTTGGAAATTTCCCAGCTCTCCTTGGTCCCAGGTGGTCCCAAAATGCTGATGTATTCTGCTTAAGTTTCAAACAGTAGATAACCAATTTCAGCACAAATAAACACTGTGACTCAAATCTTTAGGGCAGATGGAGTTTCCACCTCTCCTCTTTCCTTCTGGAGAAAAAAAACTCTAGCTAGTGTCATTGTTCCAAGGTAATACTTTTAAAGTGTCTCAACCTTTCTATAGACCTTTTTCTAACTCCTAACATTTTCTTCCCGGTGGAGGAAAGCAAGTGTTACCTGTGGATGTCGGGGTGAGTTGAAGGTTAATGTAGGCAAACCTTTTGTCCTATGAACTAATTGTTTATTAGTATTCTTGGAGTCTTGGGAATGAGTGATAAAGTCATTTGGAAGCCCAAAGCAAGTCATGTCTCTTTGTACAAATCATTAAGAGCCTTTGAAGTTCACAGTAATGTCTTGCTGAATCATTGTGTGAAGTATGGTTATTGTCAAAAGATGACTAATTTGCAGTATTAATTGGCCTTTGTCATTTTTTTTTATCTATTACCTAACCACCTCTACTGGTTGGCTTAGCAGTTACTAAAATGGTTAAGATTTTAGGCAATAGAGAGAAAGTGAAGAGTACTCTAACTTTTGAACACATACTAGTTGAAACAATTTTTTTCTATGTATTAACTTTGATTCAAATTAATGCCATATATAACATTATTGGTATTTTTATACAATGTTGCTGAATTTGTTTCCTTGGAGTTGTAGAGCTTCTAGGCTTTCTGTCTGCCTAGAATCACAAGTTTAGACTATTTAAATTGTGCTTCCTTTAAATAGCAGGGAATAATTGATGAGTAAAAAATGAGTAAAATGAGACCTCAAGTTTTTCAAAAACAAAACAAAATACAAAAAGAAGAAAAAACCTTGCCTTTCCAAATTGAATTTATCTCAGCTTGAATGAGAACTGCTTTCCTAGCCTTTTCAGCTCCTTTCTTTTCAGCTGCTTCTTCCTTCACCTTGCCCTTCTTCCCCAAATTATAAATTTTCCATTTATGAGTTCAGTGCCTGGAGTTTAAAGAACTAGTCAGGTTCCCCACCAAGTATTTATGATATTGAATAATGTAGAATCCATCGGCTAATAAATGCCATGATCTTAATGTTACGTGTATTCTCTTCAGTTATTTGTATACATCCTTCAATTTTGAATATCCTTCAACATTGTTCTGTAAATGGCCTTTTAGACAAACAGCTTCCAAATGATGGTTAAACCTGTGTATCCTAGTGTTACATCCATCTCAGCCCTCACATTTGCTTGGCTAAAGACTGAATTGCTTTAAGATGAAAGCAGGTTAAGACCTTTTCAAAAACGAGCCTTTTCAAGTTGACTAAGCATCTTCAGACACACAGTGCTTTTCAATTCCCAAGAGTAATGTATAAAAACCGGAAAGCCTACTGAGGCAAGATCAATGAGGCCATTGAGCAAATAATCAACCAGGAGCAATAATGGAGCAAATTATTACAAAGGGTAGCACTGACTGCAGTTAGTTTAAGATAATCTTGCAGTTTGTCTCGGCTTGCCTTCTACCAGGTTATATGTTGGTTTAAATATACATTTTTATTCTGCATCAATTAAGCACGC
>LOEQ01009081.1:0-15992 GCA_001685075.1 Bramus lutescens | reverse complement strand
ATCGTCAATTAAGAATAAATTCTACAGGCTTGTCTAAATTCCAATATTGTGGAGGCATTTTCTCAATTAAGGCTCCCTTCTCTTCAGTGACTCTAGCTTGTGTCAACTTGACACAAAATTAGCCAGTACAACTGACCCTTTGCCAATTTGACACACAAACACATATTTATTAAGCCACAGTGTTTTTTACTTATTCATCCCCAAGATCACACATTAATAGAAACATCACAGTAAAAAATATCACTTAATGTTAAACACCCCAGTCTTTAGAAATTCAAGAACTTAAAAGTTCAAAGTCTCTTTATATATCCAAATTTTCTTTTAAAAGTTAAACCTTTTTAAAAAAAACTCAAAAAACTCTCTTTAAAAGTTTAAACTCTCTCCACTATGGGCTCCTATAAAATAAAAAATAAACGAAATACTTTCTTAATTCAAGAGGCAAGAACCAGGGCACAGTCACAATCAAATCAAAGTAAAGCCAAACTCCAAAAGTGTAAATAACTCAATGTCCAATGTCTGGATTCATTCACAATCTTCTGGGTTCCTCCAAGGAAGGGGCAACCCAGTGAAGAGACCGAGACGGGAACCCAGCACACACAGTTTGTATTCTAGATTCCAGCTGGCTCCACTCCACTGCTGCTGCTGTTCTTGGTGGTTGTGCCATGGTACTGGCATCTTTGAAATGCTGGGGTCTTCTGCAGCAACTGGATTGCACCTTCACCAATAGCCTCCTCATGGTGCCAAGCCTCAACATCTCTGCATGACCCCTTCATTCCTGGGCCTTTATCTGTCACTGAGGCTGTACCTTAATCAATGACCCACACACACTTCTCACAGTGCCAGGCCTTGGCTGCTCTCCATGACCCCTTCATGCCTTCAAAACCAGTGCCACCTGGTGACTCTTAAACTACCAAGTTCAGCTGCCAGCATGAGGCCACCTCTGGAACACAGTTTCTGTGTGCTGACTCTCAGGAAACACTTCCCAGAAGATTTCACCTTAGTGATGCTGGTCTCTTAATCATTGCTAATTTCTCAGCTCCAGTTAACCAGCACTGAGTATGCCAGCAGAGCCAAAGCTTCATTTTAATAGTTCTTATTTGTCACAGCCAATTCTTCAGTCCCATCTATCCAGAACCGCAGATTACAACTCAAAATAGCAAATAGTCCTGATAGAGTCTTTAAACTTCCCTATGAAATCTCACTAGCCAGGCCTCCATCTTCTGCACTTCTCTTAATTATCTTCCAAGATTTCAAAGAATATCTCACCAAACTTTGAATACTTGATGGCTTTTCTCACCCAAAGTTCCAAAGTCCTTCCTCAATCTCCCCAAAATAAGATGGTCAAGTTTCTCACAGCAATACCCTACTATCCTCATACCAACTTGTCTCAGGCTAGGGTAGGGCTCTCCATAAGGTGCTATATGCTTTGAATCAGCATCTAACATATGGCACGGATTCTCCCAAAGCCAGGATCCACATTCAGGACCCAGAGTTTAGGAATTAAGGGTTGGATAAGAAAATAGTTCTACTCACTATCACCCCTAGTGACCTACTAGGAAAATTTTTGCTTCCTGTTCCTGTGACCCTTAAGTTCTACTGGTCTAGAAGTTTTGGCCAAAATAAGCGTTCAAGCATTCCATTGAACTGGAGGCCAGTTTCACACTTGTAACTTTGGGCTTCTAATGCTCTTAAGTGTACAGGCTAAAAAAGGAATGACAGTGTTATTGGGGATGATTGATCCAGATTGTGATAGGGAAATTGGGGGAGATAAAATAAAAAGTTAATTTCTGGAGATAAATACAATAAAAAACAAAAGCTTATTGCAGGAGATACTTTCGGGTGTCTCTTGGTGCTACCATGTTCTGTGGTTAAGTCAATGGGAAACTACAACAGCCTAAAGTAGACAGGATGGCAAAGTCACAGACTCTACAGGAATGACGGTATGTGAAGGTTTGGGTCACTCCTCCAGGAAAAGAACTTAGATTTGCTGAGGTTCTTGCAGAGGGTGGAGGGAATGCAGAATGGGTAGTAGAGGAAGGTAGTTCTAAATACCAGCTGAGGCTACATGACCAATCACAGAAATGGGGATTAAGTTGACATGAGTGTGTCTGTTGTGTCTTGATAACAATGCATTTGTACAGATATTTGTGTTTTCCTTCAATTTCTTTATCATATGTTGTAACATCAACAAGGAGAATATTAATGGTTATATTTAAGCTTGAGCTACTAAAAAGATGTCCCCCAAAGGACAATGCCTTTTATTCTAAATTAACAATGCATTTGTGGTTGTACGGAGGTACAAAGGATAGTTATTTCATGATCAGCATAATTATGACCTCGTTATTGTTTTCATTTGGAAATTCATCATGACATAAGGATACACGATTTTGTGTCAGGTTGACAAAATTAGAATTGTGATGGCTATTATTGGTTGCCAACTTGACTACATCTGGAATTAACTAAAACCTTCAAATGAAGGACATGGCTGAGAGGGATTTCTGTTTAATTTGAAGTGAGAAGATCCACTGCTAATCTGAATCTTTGAGGTAAGAAGACATACCCATAATCCAGATCACGGGGAGGGAAGATAGACCTTTAATCCCGATCTTTAACCCAGATCGACCTTGGACCATACCTTCTGCTGGAAGCCTATATAAGAATATGAAAGAATGGAGCTTTAGCTCTTTGCTTGCGTGATTTCGCCTTGCTGTCACAACCATTCCTTCACTGGCGTTAGCCTCTACTTCTTTAGGATTCCAGGCCAGACTGAAGATACTAGACATACAGCCTCGTGGACTGAGAAACAACTGTATACTTGATACTTGGAATTTTCCCTCACAGCCAGCCAGTGTTGGAATAGCTGGGCCACAGCTTGTACATCATCGTAATAAAGCCCATCCATATATAAAATATATTATATATAATATACAAATAATTATTACCATTAATATATTATTAATAATTGAGGCAACATATAAGTGCATTAGAAAATATAAATTATGAAATAAATATGATAAAATATAAATAACAGTAAATTAATATATATAAAATATGAGAAAAATTCATTCCATAATTCTAGAGTCTAGAGCACCCTGCTAATACAAGTTGTATATTGTAAAACATGATGCCATTAACATATTTTATGTGTATTCGTTTCAATATTAGTTTTCCATTTTGAGTTTATACCTTAGTAGTGATATCATCAGAACAAATAATTATTGTGCATTTAACTTTTTAAGGAGCTGTTTTAGCATTTTACATTTTTCACAGTGGTTGAAGCATTTTCCTATTAGCAGTATGTTAGGGTTCCAGTGTCTCCACCTTCTGGAGAACATTTTATTATAAGAATGTTTGTGGGTGTGGACTGAATCTCATTTGAGCTTTGATTTGTAGTTTCCTAATGATTAATGATGTTGGCACATCTCTTCATTTAGTTTTTGTGGGGGGGTGGTTAAAATTTTTTTCTCTCATATTTTATATCCCAAATGCAGTTTCCCCTTCCTCTTCTCCTCGCAGCCTCCTACTCCACATCCCTTCTACCCCAGATCTACTCCTCATCCTTTCTCTTCAGAAAAGGGCAGGCCTCCCAGGGCTAGCAACCAAACATAGCACAATTTATAATAAAACTAGACACAACCCGTCATATTAAGGGTGGGCAAGACAACCCGGTAGAAGGAAAATGGTCCCTAAAGCCAGCAAAAGAGTCCGAGACAGCTCCCACTGTTAGTAGTACCACAGGAACCCGAAGCTACACAGCAATAGCATATATGCAGAGGGTATAGGTCAGACCCATACAGGTTTCCTAATTAAAAAGTCAGTGTGATTTCCAAAGCGACACAGAGAAACCCTGTCTAGATAAAACCAAAAAACAAACAAAGAAAAACATCGTTTGAGCCTTTGAGCTGGGATTCTTCTTTTATTCCTATTCTTCTTAGGTTTGGTCTTTTCAAGATGTCCTAGAATTCCTGGAGGTTTCATGACAGGAACTTTTTAGATTTGACAGTTTCTTATTTTTTTTTATTGTTTTGAGACAGGGTTTCTCTGTAACTTTTGGAGCCTGTCCTGGAACTAGCTCTTGTAGATCAGGCTGGCCTGGAACTCACAGAGATCACCTGCCTCTGCCTCCCGAGTGCTGGGACTAAAGGCATGCACCACCACCCGGCAGATTTATTATTTTCTTTAACTGATAGATCTAGTTCTTCTATGGTATCTTCAGTGCCTGAGATTCTCTCATCTCTTGTATGCTATCGGCGATACTTAGTTCTGTGGTTTCTGTTCAGTTACCTAGACTTTCCACTTCCAGAATTCCATCAAGTTGTGTTTTCTTTATTGCTTTTTCCCCCATTTTCAGTTTTTGAACTGTTTTATTTATTTCCTTCAATTGTTTTTTTTTTCTTCTTGGTTTTCTTTAAGGGATTTATTCATTTCCTCTTTAAGGACCTCTATTGTCCTTAAAGGTTTTAAGGTCATATACTTGTGCTTCAGCTGTGTTGGAATATTCTGGGTGTTGCTATGGTAGGATGACTGAGCTCTGATGATGACATATTGCCCTGGCTGTGGTTGATTGTGTTCTAGGCATCTGGGTTTGGGGTGATTATAGGTCTAGGTGCCAATTTATGAGTTTGTCTTTGTTGGATGGGTGTTTTGTTCCTTGGTTTCTGTTTCCTCTTTGCTCTTCTTGTCTGTGGTTAAGTAGAGGGTCTCTGCCTAAGTTGGGGGCTGGACTTCTGATGGCCAGGGTGGCCTCTGCTTGAAAAGGAGTTTCCACCCAAATTGGGGACTTAGAACTCTGGCTGCAGGAGTGGTCCTGGTCTAGTGAGGGTTCCTCTCAATTTTTGGGAGCTGGTGTGGTCACTGGGGATCTGTGTGTTGGTGTGGCCTCTGGGGAATCTAGGTGCTGATGTGGCTTCTGGTGGAGTAGGGAGCTTCAGATGGAGGGATGGGTTGGAGATCTGGGTACTGATGTGGATTCTGGTGGGACAGTGGTCTTTCTGCTGGAATGTGGATGGGATAGGGTGACAGAAACAGGAAGAGCTGTTGTGGTTAGGTTGGGTGGGTTCTGGGGGAGTGTTGGTGGTCTGCGAGTGGGGTGGGGGCCCTTATCTGGGTGCTGGCGTGGCCTCTGGTTGTGCAGGGAGATATAAAAACATTTGTATCAAATTGGTCATTTGTATTAGTTCTGTGTAGATGTGTCACTGGGCATGGTGGGAACATATTTATTATTCCAGCACTTGGAAGAGACAGAGACAGGAGGACCAGGAGGAGTTCAACGTTATCCTTGGCTGTATATCAAATTTGAGGCCAGCTTGGGGTATTTGAGACCTGTTTCAAAAGACAGAGGTGGGGAAGAGAGTCTATTCAAATTTATCCACTTTTAAATGATCTTGTTTTCTTCATGTTAAAACACCTTGCATTACTGACATAGATCCTACAATGTGTTCTCTTTCTTATATATTGTTGGATTTAATTAGTTAAAAATTTTGTTTCTCCCATGCTGATGAAAGATATTAGTTTGTAGTTTGCTTTTACTGATTTTGTTTTCTTGGTAATATTAGTCTTTTAGAATATACTGTACAATATTCTTTCCTTATAATTGTATGTTATGAGTTAATATATAATTTGTGTTATTACTTCCTAATCATTGATAAAATTAGCCAGGACCATGTGGGCCTGGAGTTTCCTTTGTAGGATGATTTCAAAGATTTTAAAACTCAGTTTAATGGGTATAAAGGCTTCTGGGTTTATATAGTTCTTGTGCGGTGAGCTTGGTAGATGAAGTCTCAAATGGAATTTCTATTCAGTGTTGGTTTTTAATTTGCAATTATCCCGAAATAAGGAACTCTGAAATTTTAATAGCTGAAGAATCATTAACAATATTACCTCTATTCATTTTTGGATTAGTCTAGTAGAAAATTATCAGTTTTATTGATCACAACAAAAGCAGTTTGTTATTATATTAAATTTCTATATAATCTTTCTTCCCCTTGTCCTGTTCCCTGATTTTTTACTTCCCATTCTTTTCCTTTTGAGAGAGGAACTGAAACAATGTCTCACTCTTAGCCTAGGATGGTATAGACCTTGCAGTGATCCTCACGTCTCTGTCTCCAGGGCCTGAGACTGCAGATGGGAGCCATCATACCCAGCTTATTTTTCAGGTTTTCTATTTATTTGGTTTCTGTTATGGCCATTATTATTTTCTGCCTTCTGCTAACATGGGTTCAATTTGCTTCTCCATGTCTAGTTTCTTAAGAACAGAAACAGAAGTAATTTACTTGAAGACTTTTGTGGTTTTGTTTTTTTTTTTCATTTCAACTTTTAGTTCTAGAAAACACTCTTAAATCCTGTTTTGATGGCTACCCAAACTTTCCTTAGGCTGTGTTTTTATTTTCATCCATTTGTTCATTCATTTACTAATTGCCCTTTGATTTCTCATTTGACCCATAGTTACTTATAAGTATTTTATTTAGACCTTTACAAAGATCTTTCTGTTGATTTCTAGTTTAATTTCTTTTGGGTCAGAGAATGTACTTATGTGTCTTTAATATTTTAAATAACCCATTCAGACTATGGAGTTTATGACCCAGAATGTAGCCTATCTTGGTAAAGGTACCATGGGCACTTGGCAAGTTTATGTGTTCCAAACTTCATTCATGGAACATTTTGGGAATGTCAATTGGGCCAAGTTGTTAAGATCTTTTGTGGCCTTATTTATTTTTCTGTCCTATTATTGGAATACTTATTAAGAGGAATTGAACTTCTGACTATAATTATAATTCTCAGTTTTTGCTTCATGCATTTTTTCTTAGACTTAATTCTTTTTAAAATTTATTCATTTATTTTGCATCCTGACTACAGTTTTCCCTTCCTCTTCTTCTCCCAGTCCCTCCCCTACTTCCCCCTTCTGCTTCCCCATCCACTCCTCCTCCATTTCCATTCAGAAAAGGGCGGACCTCCCATGGATATCATCAAAATGTGATATATCAAGTTGTAGAAAGACTAAGAACCTCTCTATGTATTAAGGCTGCACAAGGCCAACCAGGATGAAGAACAGAGTCCCAAAAGCCAGCAAAAGAGTCAGAGACAGCCCCTGTTCACACTGTTAGGAGTCCCTCAAAAAGACCAAGCCACACAACTGTAACATATATGCAGAGGGCCTAGGTCAGTCCCATGCAGACTTCCTGGTTGTCAGTTCAGTCTCTGTGAGCTCCCATAATGCCAGGTAAGTTGATTCTGTGGGACTTCTTGTGAAGTCCTTGAACCCTCTGGTTCCTACAATCCTTCCTCCCTCTCTTCAGAAGGATTCTCCAAGCTTGACCTAATGTTTGACAGTGGGTCTCTGAATCTGTTTCCACAAGTTACTGGATGAAGCCTCTCTGATGACAATCGGGATAATCAACAATCTATGAGTATAGCAGAATATTTTTAGGCATCATTACATTGACATTTTTTTCTCCAGTCGTGTTTGGTTCTATCCTAGGTCTCTGGGCCACCTAGCCTCTGGTCCTGCTCTCCAGGCAGTGCCAAGGGTGGGTTCACTCTCGTGGAGTAGGTCTCAAGCTGGACCAGTCATTGGTTGGCCACTCCCACAATCTCTTTGTCACCCTTACCCCAGCATATTCCATAGGCCAAATGGACTGTAGATCAAAGGTTATGTGACTGGTTTGGTGTCCTAATCCCTCTACTGCTAGTCTTGCCTGGTCTCAGGAGGTGGCCAATTCAGGCTATGTATCCCCTTTTGCTTGGTTTCTTAGCACAGGTCATCCTAGTAAGATTTCTGGGAGTTTCCCTTGCACCAGGTTGCTACCCAACCCTGAAATAAACCCTTTTTCAGTTGGCGTTTTCAGTACTCTCCCCCACCCCACCCCACCTGATTCCTCATGTTCTCATCCCCACCCACCCTCCGTCTACCCACAAAATTTCTTCTATTTCCCCTTCCCAGTGAGATCTATGCATCCTGCCTTCAGTCCTTGTTACCTAGCCTCTCTGGGTCTGTGCATTATAGCATGGTTATTCCTTACTTTACAGCTAATATCCACTTATAAGTGAGTATATACCAGCTTCATATATTTTTAAACTACTAATAAATGCACAAATATTTAGAACTGTATATTATCTTGAACAATTAATCCTTTTATCACTCCAGTGACTTTATTTACTCAGTCCTGAAAGTTTTTTACCTTAAAGTCTAGATTATCTACTGATGAACCCACACTAGCTTTATGTTATCATTAGTGTTATTATGTCTGATAATAAAGTCACCCCACCTTTTCATTAGCGTTAGCATAGTATACATTGTTTTCCTGCTTTGTGGTGGAATTTAACATAGAACTTCTTACATGGTAAACAAGTACTCCACCAAACAAACTAAACCCCCCACATTAGCTCTGTCCTTTCCTTCCCCATTTGTTTCTAACTTTTTTGTTGTTGTTTGTTAAAAATAGATTTTTTTTTCACACAATATATGATTAAAGTTTCCTGTCCCCAACTCCTCCCAGATCCTCCTCATTTCCTTACCTACCCAAATCCACACCTATTCTTTCTCTCTCATTAGGATTGAAAAGATATCTAAGAATGATAATAAAATTAGATAAAATAAAAACAAATAAACCAAAATAGGACAAAACAACCAACCAAACAATCAGAAAGGACCAAAGAGAAAGCTCAAGAAATACAGATTAATGCAGAGACACACCCATTTACACACACACACACAATTCCCATGAAAACACAAATCTGGAAAGCATAAAGTATATGCAAATGACCATGTTGTGGTTTGAATAGGTATGCCCCTACAGACTGGCTGGACCATGTGTTTGGTTGCTTGGGTTATAGGGAGTGGCACTATTAGGAGGTGTGGCCTTGTTGAAAGAAGTGTGTCATTGTAGGGGCAGGCTTTGAGGTCTCATATGCTCAGACTATCCCAGTGTGGGCCACAGTTCACTTCCTGTTTCCTGTATAACATCTTGATCAAGATGTAGAACTCTCAGGTGCCTCTCCAGTACCATATCTGCCTGCATGCTGCCTTGCTTCTTACCATGATGATAATGGAATAAATCTCTGAAAGCATAACCTGTTATCTCAATTAAATGTTTTCCTTTATAAGGGTTGTTGTGGTCATGGTGGCTCTTCACAGCAATAGAAACCCTAACTAAGACAGACCAGTATGTTTTTTTAAAGTGCTGGCAAAGCTTAATGAGACGAGAAACCTCCAAAAAGTCCATTGAGTTCATTTTGTGTTGGCTATCTACTGCTGGCCATGGGGCCTAGCCAATGGTTGCCAACTAGAGATATCTTGTGGGTTAGGGATTTGTGTTTGTGTTCATTTCCCTTCTCAGCTCTAGGATCCCATCTAGCCCAGACAGGCGCAAGCCCTGTGAATGCTGCAACATGTGAATTTATATATGCATTGTTCCTGCTGTAGTTAGATGGCCTTCTTTCTTTGGTATTCTCCATCCTCTTTGGCTCTTATCATCTGCTTCCTCTTCAGCAGAGTTCCCAGATCCTTGAGAGGAGGAATTGATGGAGACATCCCATTTAGGACTATGTGTTCCAAACTCTCTCACTCTCTGTACACTATCCAGCTGTGGGCCTCTGTATTTATTTCCATCTATTGTGAAAGCAAGTTTCCCTGATGATGGCTGAGCAAGACAATGATCTATGAGTATAGGAGAATGTTGTAATTTGAAGTACTTTATTTATAAGCCACATGTAGCTTAGTCTTGTTTTTTTAATCCATTTGATGATTTCTGCCTTTAAAGTATTTTTTATTATTTTTAAGATAATTATTAGTTTATGTGTATGGTTGTTTTGCTTGCACATATACATGTATACCATATACATGCCTAGTGCCTGAACAGGCCAGAAGAAAGCATTGGATTCCATAGAAACTGGAGTTTTGGATGTTTGTGAGCTTTCATGTTGGTGTTGGGAATTGAACTTGGGTCCTCTTGAAGATTAGTCTGTGCTCTTAACTACTGAACCATCTCTTCAGCCCCTTGATTTTATTATACCATTCTTGCTTAGTGCAATTTTTAATATGGTTAATAGAAACCTTGCCATAATGTTATTTCTTATTTATCCAAATTTTTGTTTCTTTTTTTCTATTTTCCTTCCTTTTTTGCATGATTGGTCAAATTACATTTTTTCTTATATTATTAGACGTTGTTGGACTGTTTGAGAGAAAAGGTTTTCTTCTATCTCTTTGTTCTTAGTTATTGGGACCCTGAGAATTAAACCAAAAGGGACAGGTTAAGAAGAGAAAGCAATAGATCTGATTATGTACATACATACACAAGAGTTTACAAGAAAATAATACTGAAGGACATAATTAGAATTTAGAGTGATATCCTACCTTTATAAAGGACAAAGAGGAAGAGAGCATGTCTGGACAAACAGCACTTATTCAAAGGAAGAAAGAAAAGCTATTTGCTGAGAAACAAATAATGTTTCAGAAAGATAAATGGGTCCTACAGAGAATAGCCAAGAGATAGTTTCACTACCTTTTCCTTCCAGGGCATGAAAGCGATACAGAAATGTTTCTAGCTGCTTTATTTAGAATGGCGCAAACAACCCTGCTGTCCTGAAGTGGGTTAATAATTAAACTGTGGCACCTAATATTATTCATCAATAAAAGGAAGTGACTCACTTATATTGTCTGATAACTTAGGTGAGCTGCAGAAAATTAAGCTGCGGGGGAAAAACCCAGCCCACAAAGTTACCTACTGTTATTCCACTTACATAACGTTCTTGAAATGATACAGTACTAGAAATCAGCAGAGCAGTGGTTGTCGGAGGTTACAGAGGCAGTGTGCAGAGTAAGAGGAAAACAAGTGGGGATGGGACCAGAAATAGTACTTGTGCTGATGAAAATGTCTGGTGTCTTCACTGGACATGTTCTGCTTGTGATAGAGTAATGCATTTTTTTTTCAAGATATTATCCTTGGGAGGACTGAATAAAGGATACAAAAGATTTCCTTTTCTTTTTTCTTCTCTCATACAACAGATCCTGACCACAGCCTCCCCTCCCTCTCCTCCTCCAAGTGCCCCCATCCACTGCTATTGTTTGCAATAGTTGTTCTAATGGAATGTCAATCTACTATTATGTGAAAGGAAATGATTTAAGGGGCCAGCAAGATGGCTCAGTGGGTAAAGACACTTTCCACAAGTAATCTTCTGAACTCTTCATGCATGCCATGCCACAAGCTGGCTCATGCATGCATGTGCATGCACGTGCGCACACATAATAGATAAATATAATCAAAAATTAAAAATATATTTTAGTTTTTAAATGAAGGCATTCAATAAAGAAACAACTGAAAAGATTCTTCAATAGCAGTTCTCTCCGACTGGCTGTATAATCCTCCTCACAATGTGACTACATTTTTGTTGGAATTGACTAATTGATTCTAGGTTAGCCCTTCAAGCAAAAGAAAAGTTTCCCCAGGGAATTATATCAAGCATTTAACAAAGTAGCAGTGTGTTAGGTCTCAACCCTTGGGACAAATGGCTGAGGCGCCTATTTTACATATCAAAGCAGACACAGGCCTCCAGGTTCTCTGTGCACCCCTCAGTCTCTACCTGTTACAGGGCCCTTCTGGCTGACATACCCAGCCCCTACCCTAAATTTCTTCAGTCCAGGGACTGGGTTGCCCTTCCCCCAACTCCACTTCCCTATATAATCTACTTATTTTTGGTTACCCCTTCTCTTTTGGGCCTCTTGGCTGCACCTAGTTCCCCTCTCTCTCCTGCCCCCTCTCCTCACATGGCCCAGCGCAGTCTGGTCATGGCTACTTTGTACTCACCCAGATGTCCCTGCCTCTGCCTAGCTCTTCCACATAGCTATAATAAACGTTTCCATCCAGTATACCTAGGTGGGATGTGGAGCATACCATGCCCTTGCTTTTTTCCATTTATTTCTTCCCCCCATTCATAGTGGTCCTGTAGAAATGCTCCCAGGAAAGTAAAAAGTGTACTTCCTAATTCATTTTTGTGATTTGAGAATCACTGACACAAAATGGTGGGAAAAAATAACTAGAGGAAAAGAAACCACAAAATAAAAGCCCACATTAGCACAGGTGGAAATTTGCTTTAAAAAAGTTTAGAAAAATCCAGTATTATTAAACATGATCCTACATCATTATCAAATAGAACTGCTTCAGGTACGCAAACTTACTTGGACATTTAAAAATCAATCGTGGCTATGAGTAGATTTTTAAAAAGATAGCTATATGATAAACAATACTTTTAATAAAATAATTTGGCATAAATCCAAACTTCTGGTTTTTAAAAGGTGTCAGCAAAGTACGAGTGTAAGAGGACTTTTCCTCTAGAATAAGAAAGCTCTTCTGGAAAAAAAGAAAAAAAATTTTAAAAAGTCTCCAGCTAGCGTCATGGAGGGAAGGCTGTTTTCTTTGTAAGATCATGAAGGGCTGGGAGAGCCCCAGCACTGTTGGTCGCCATTGTACTGTATGGTACACATGGCAGATCCGTTCAGGAAAAGATGTTTAACAGGAGTAGTTTGGGGGAAATTAAAAATCAGAACAACACCTATAAATACTTAATAGAATACCTAGAATTCCATCTCGTTAAGTTTTGGCAAGGATGCTGAAGAACTGGTACATTGCTGGAAGGCATATAGATTGTGGTGACAACCTTGGAAAATAATTTGGTAGTTCCCTTAAAAGCGCACATATTTTCTTAGATTTCACTTTAGTTTTAATTCTGTTGGATATTTGTATGTCTCTGTGGGTTTGGGCATATGAGTACAGGTGTCTACAGATGTCAGAGAATCCCCTGGAACTGGAATTTTGGGCACTTGTGAGCCAGCCAACATGACTACAGAGAACAGAACAGGCAACACACACAGAGAAAAGCAAGACCAGAAAACAAAAAGCAAAAACAAAATAAACTTCCAACCTGTGACATACAGAGTGGTGATGTATGCCAGGGATCCTCGCATTCAGGACGCTGATGTAAGGAGTTCAAGGCCAGTCTCCAAAATAGGTGAGTGAAGGGAATTCAACATATATCCTCACAGTAAGGTATTTATTTATTCAAGAGAAATAAAAAGGCATATATTCACTCAGAGGTTTGCATACTAATATCAAAGCAGCATTATTTATAATAGCCAAAATTCAGAAGCATCCCAAGTTTCCATCTATTAATATAAGAAAATGAAAAGTTGTAGTCAATCCAGAAACAAAGTGCCAATGATACATTAGCATGGGTGATTCTCAAAATAAACATGCTGATTGAAAAACACAATTCAGAAATAAATGCATATAATTTATATGATTCTATTTACATTAATTTCCAAAGAATATAAAATTATTTATACTGACAGAACGTACATTAATGGTATTCGCTGTGTATTGATTTTTTACCTCACTAAAGTTTGAAAAATAGCCCTGCGCAGTGGTTTATGCCTATAGTGTTAGAATACTTCAGGAGGCAGAGGATGGAATGAAATTACAGATACCCAGAAATTTTAGTCCAACTTGGGCTACATAGTGAGACTGTGTCTCAAAACCAAAACAAAATCTCATGCAAGATTATTTGTATTCCATACATTTATTTTAAGTAAATTTATAGCCTTGGATTTATAAAAAATTGTATAAACAAAGTCCAAAAGTTGAAAAAAGGAAGTCAATTTTTGAATAAGGGAAAACAATCACTAGCATTTTCTAATTAAACTTATGAGCCACATCTACAACTTACAAAATAAATAACTTTTTATATGAGGTAGAGAATCATGCTTGCAATAATATATAGAGGAAGGAACTATAAAAATAGAAGAATATATGTCAATATACATTACCATATGAATGCAAATAAACTGGAAAAATCTATTGTTTTCCATATTTAAGGTACTAAAGAGGGAACACAGGGTCTTCTGCTTACTAAGCATCTACCGTACCACTGAGATCCACCCTTAACTCTGTACTTAATCTTGATGTTTCTCTGGCCCATGATACCATCTCATCCAACAGTCTCATTCAGGATTCCCTCCAAAGATACTTCTTTCCACTGCATCTTCATCTGAAGAAAGAATTCGAGGATTGGAAGCAAGAGCACAGACATTTTGAGGTGGCCCATTTGCTGCAGAGATGATTGAGATTATCTGGAAATTCTTCACTAGTTGGCCTTGTCAAAGTGCTAAGTCTCCCCCATAGCTGTCTAAATAGCTCAGTGTGAATGGTTCCTTGCCTTCAAGGATCTGAAAACAGTCACACAGGTTCCAACCTCAGGGTGTTCTTCTAGTGTCCTAGTTTTCAGATCCTTCGTGATCTTGGTACCCTTAACCATACCACCTGAAGTGTAATACCTAGGCTATTGCATTCACATCTACCAGGAGCTTGTTTGGAATCTCATGCTCCTCCCCAGACCTAAAGGAAGTTGGCATTTAACAAGATCTTCAGATGAGTTGTGTGCACATCAGACTTTTAGAAACACTCCCCTTGAGGAGGGCACATTCACATTTGTTCAAATGTAAGATGATCCTAATATTCCTTTGGCATAAAAAGAAATACTTAGAACTTCATATAGAATCATTCACTGTGGAAACGATTATTTATGGAGATTGCTGCTTTCTGAGAACTAATGTTACCGGGCACTGTGCAGTGGGAGACAAAGGTGAAAAATCAGATCACCGCTAAGGGTTAGACCTTAGTTTTGGGCTCCAGTAGAAGAGTTGTCATAACATATAAGTGATAAATAGTAAAAGGATTATGTGGATGATAGCTTTGGTTGCTCAGAGAGGAAAGCTCATTTAGACCTGTCTCTGGCCATGGTAAAAGAAAACCAGCTCATCCCTGGATACAGTTATGAGGATGTGCTGTGATGTGCTAAGAGAAGGAGGCCTTGAAGTTTAAGAAGCATTGGCATTATTATCAAAACAGTACTCTCTAATGGAGCTATTTTGAACTTTTAATCTGATTAGTTGGTAATGAAGCTCGAGAATGCATTTTTAGAAAGTCCTGTGTTATGCTGATGCTGCCGGTTTGTGGATCCCATGTGGAGAGCCATTGCTTTTTGAAGAAATCATGTGGGTATTGAAGGCAGTTTGGATTCTTTTGCTTTTCAATACTTAACTTAATTTTCTTTTTGATGGTTCTCTTGAAGAAACAGAATGACAATAGCTATCATGCATGTTGTTAAGAAGCCCCTTGGTATACTGCCTGGGGCTCTGTATTCTGTATGAGTGAAAAAGATGGTGTTATTTATGTAAAGGCCACTTAAGAGTGGGCTCAGGACTACTTTGGGGAACTTTGGGTGAGTCTCCTATATTATTAACTCGTAGTATGCAGTGTTTCTTGCATGGGTTGTTCTGGTCCATTTCTTATTCTGATGACAATTCATGTTCCTCTGCAGTAAGTAAAAACAGTGGTATCTAAAGGCCTAGGCAAAGACCAGTGTCATTCTAAATTCTTCATGAAAAGGAATGATTTGAGAAATGGAAAGTGAAATTTGCATTCCACTAGGTAAAATTAAAACAATATTTCTCACCTTTCTTCAGGGCCATAGATCCCCCAGCTCATCCTGTCTGGGTGCTGGGACGGTGTGGTGAGTGCAACCGGGCAGGAGTTCCTTTGTTTCAATAGCCTGCCAGCTGCAAGGTAGGCATTTTGTCTGCAAGGTCCCTGGCCAGCAAGGAGCCCTGATCCTGTACCAGAAGATCCATCGGAGAAGTGAGGGTGTTCCTGAGCCGTGGCAGAAGCCCTGGAAACTGAGCACAGACATTACTCAACCCCCTAAACTTCCTGCTCATTCTGCAAGAGCTCCTAACAGTGGCTACTTCCCCTCTCTTCCTACCCCACCCCAGCTTGCATTCAGGCACCCCCTCACCTCCCTTCTTAGGAGGCCATAGATCTCCCAGCTCAGCCTGTTTGGGCAATGGGACAGGGTGGTGAGTGCAACCAGGCTGGAGTTCCTTGTTTCACTAGCCTGCCTGCAGCAAGGTAGGCCTTTTGTCTGCAAGGTCCCTGGCCAGCAAG